>JANHGL010006936.1:0-102574 GCA_024611195.1 Ceyx melanurus
AAAGTAAAATTAATAAATATAGCTCAAAAACTTGTTAAAATTAAATATTCTAAATATTTAGAATTTTAAGGGGCTTTGGCATCTTAGTTTCTAAGTGAATATATAAACATCACAGAAAGCAACATATATTCCAGGTTTGATTCAGTTCAACCCGAGTCTTTTTCATGATACTAGGTTCTTGTGGATAATACTTTTTTATCAGTGGTGATAGAGTAAAAATTTTGCCAATAATGGGCTTCATCATGTTCCAAAGGGCCAAGGGTCTGTAGAAAACTAGCTGAAGTTTCTTTGCTTTCTACTGTAGCCCCTCCAAATTTCAGTATACATAGACCAGTGGCTGCAGTTTGAATTGATTTGTTGTAGTCATGCAAAACAGGGACTTTTACTTCTCCCAGACAGAAATACCAAGGGATACAATTTATCTTTTTAAGACTTTAGATTTTTTGCTAAATTCAGGGTGAGCCTCAAGTCACATCCCAGATGTGCACATCCTATGCATTAGTACTATTTAAAAGTTGTATGATGGGTTTTTTTCCTGTCTAGATAGAAGTACATTCATCTTTGTTTCACTATGCAGATCTTCTTTTGGACTGAAATTTACTTATTCTGGTCTAGAAAATGATTCTCTTATGTCATGGATAGTCTTCACTGCGCTATTTCCATTTCAGTAGCTTTAACTTTAAGAAGAAAGTAGAAATGGAGTTTGAAAACTGATAAACATATCTCAAGGGGAAAGAATGAAGGGGGAAATAACAAAAATCATTTCATATTTTCAGCCCAGTAGCATAAAGCAGTCAATGTCCAGAACAAGATGATTGCCCTCAGGAAAAAGCTTAATGTTTTAGACAAAAATAACTTTATCCTAGAGGAATGGAATGTTTACATATGAATGCAAACAGAAATACATATATTAACTTTTCTAAATAAAGACGCAACAAATAAAGCCCATAGTAATGTTATCTTTTGGAGAGGAACCATTTTTCCACATACTGTCCTTAAGCAGCATAGAACTGTGAACACCTCCCCAAGTTCACTAGATAGAAAGATGTTAGAAACTACGCAGTATACATTTATTTGATGAATTGTTTCTATTCAGCTTTTAAAGAAGATTTATTCTTAAATAAGAAAAATGACTGGATGGGGAATGTAGGAAAAAACGAGTCTTGAATGTCTTGACTGTTCTCACTTGTAAAAGTGTTCCCAAATGAAATCTGCTATCCTTGGTTAGTAGGTTTATTCACTAAAATTAAAATTTTCAGGCATATATAGTAGTTTTATAACTTAACTCCTTTTAAAGGCAACAAATAAAACTTCCTAGAAAGTAGAATAATACTAAAAACCTGAACCTCTTATATACTTAGTAGTTAACTTTTAATAAATAGAATACTAAAGTTTTTCCTTGTAAGAAGCCGCTGTATTCAATATTATGTTGATATGGATTTGGGAATATTAAGGCATCTAAACAGATTTAAAAATAAAATAAAAACTTAAAAAAAAAAATCAGTGAGACACAGGAACATAAATAGCTTTCTGGATAAACAGCTTTCTAGGATTCTAGATCACCAGATCTGTTGAAAATCCCAGTCATTTCCTAATGAGTAACTGACTGATAATGGAACGTTGACCCCTTTTCTGAGTTTTCTTTTTCACCTATCTCAATACAATTACTTTAGACTAATACATGCAGTGATATTTTCTCCTGTGATTACATTCCTTGAAAACCATGTTGCTTCTCATTTTCCTTGTGCCCTGGAATACACACACCTGTAGCGCCCAGAAAGTCTCTACAATTTCATGCATTAGCCTGCTCAAATGGAGATTGTTTAGTTAGCAGAACATAGATGGGAATGGCTGAATAATGTCTTACATTATTAGGAACTGGTTAGATCATGTTTCCAACCGGTGTTTAGAGTAGAGTAGCAATAACTACCTTTAATGAACAACTCTTAAAAAAATAATGAAAAATGTTTGCAGGTGGATGGAACAAGGAATCTATACTGGAAAAATGTTGGAACAATTTAATAATGATGAACTGTTTGTTTATGTTTTGTTGTCTTTTTAATAAATATTATTGATTTGTATTATTTTTTTATTTTTTTTTTTAGGAGAGAGGGAAAATTGAAGATCCTTTTTACACTCAGAATAATATATTTCAGCTGAAATATAAAACAGGAATGGCTATTAAAGATCTTAAGTTACTTTTTGCAAATTAACCTAGGTGTTTTGCCCAAATTCAAGCTTGGGTAATTACATTTCACTTAACCTAAGATTTACCCGCTAGTTATGGAGTCAAGAACATACTCTTATACCACATTTTAGAAAATCTCTGTTTAGTGTTTTTTGATGAAGAAAAGAGGTTATTTTTCCTTCCTATATTTAGCCATAGAAATTACTCTTCTCTGCCTTCTTTTATCTTCATGTTAGTTACATTATAATTGGTAATTATAACATCGCATTTTAATGAGTGCTGGGTAATTGCTTTACACAGTTGTCCTCTTGAACCTAAAATACCATGGTTGCTTGTGAGGGCAAATATTTCTGGCACATGAGAGGCTGTGAGGAGATGAACAATCATTCATCTCAGGAGAAGAGAAGAAGCAGTTCATCTGTGTTCTTCTTGGTGTGGGGTATTTGCAGTCAAGAGGTTTTTCTGGCCTTCATGGCCCTATTCACTGCTTCACTCCAGTGCTTCCTACTTAGGAGAACAATTGGACCAATCTCTCCACGTTTGTCAAGTTCATTCCCTGTTCCTCACCTACTTTATGGGGAGGAAAATATTTTGCCTTGGGTCATTTTACCATAAAATTCATACTTTTTGGAAATTAATTAAAGTAATTAATTATGAACCAGTGCTGAATCTGGTGTACACTTTTTGAAATACTAGGGAAACCTCTGCAGTGAAAGACTGAAGTAAATGCCACATTATAATCAGTAACACAATATGATTGTGAGGCAGCTACAAGGAGGCAGAGAAGAAAGGGTGTTCATGTTCAGGATGCAGGAATGATAATTTTAGCTTCACCTTGAGTTTTGTATATGTCATTGAAGTAGAAATTAGTCACTGCCTTTGAATGTTGAATTTCTGCCATTTTCTATAGTGCTAATACACCCATGGTTCTAATTGAAGCCTGATTCAAAACAAAATACCATACTCAGTCTACTGTTCATTAGGAGGAAAAATTCATGTACTGAAAATTATAGTGATAGGAAGTGGGCTCAGGAAAGCAAAGATGTTTTAAAGACATGAAATCTAAGCCAAGGGAAATAAGATAATCATATTTGTGCCGGACTGAGTGAAAAAAAACAGGAATGTGAAAAGCTAGACGCTGTTGACTTTGTGCAGTTGCATACCGGGTATACCATGTAATACTGGCTTGTCATCATTCTCTTTCTTTATTGTATATTAAAGTAAATAGTAAAGCTATTTCCTTGAGAGTAGCTCTGCCACAAATTCAAGTTGCTCCAGGCACTAATTTATACACTGGCCTTTTACACACACATTTTTTAACTTTCTGTTTGTACAGGGTACAAGTTGGAGCAAGATGTGAATGTCTTTCCTGTTTTTCCTGTTAAAAAGTGCATGTCCCCAGGGTAGCTCATCACCTGTGATCATTAGGGGCTTCAGTGATCAGGAAATGAGGCACACTTAGAATTAAACTTTTGTTGCTGTCCATTTTGAATGGCTTAATTTTAAAATGTACTGTAGATACAATAAGGTAGATGGTAGACAAGGCCCTAGACTAGAAATATGGAAATTATAGAATATTAGTTTCCTGAAGAAACTATCTGATTATGTGTCATTTCCTAATGACTTCTGAGATAAGAGAATCTACAATTTCCTGAAACTATGGTCATTTCATAGGATTTGAAGTTGTGGTAAATGGCCAGAAAGTTACACATTAAGAGTAAAGTGTCTACACTTGGGGAGAGTCATGATGGAAAGAAGAATCTATTTGTTTCACTTCAGTGTCTTCTCACAAAACATATTTTTGCCTTTTTTTTTTTTTTTTTGTAAAGGAAAAACAATGAACACTTTTAATTCAATTAGATAAATTTAATCAATTAGATAAATTCAATCAATTGGATTAATTCAATTAACACAGTACAGTTTCTCTATAGTTAACATATTCCATTCAATGAAGTACTACTAATTCAGAAATATCTAATTTATTGAAATCCCTCTGTTCTGGCCAAGAGTTTAATTGTGTTCAGATAGATCTCTTCAGCTGTAATACAATCTTAAGGCCTAGACCTGTGGCTGCTTCTATACCTCCAGCTCACATTTAGGATTCAGGTATAGTTTTGTGATAGAGCTTCTTTAACAGCAAAATCGGTGTAAGAAATTACTTATTCCTGCTCTCACTTTGCTCTCAGCTGTGCTAGTGTGACTGTCTGTGTGTCTAGTCTGTAAACTGAGCAATTAAAGTACATCCAGAGTCACCTAGCTCTGAAGAGGAGAAACACTTTGAATAATCAAGGTCTTACAGAGTTATAAAATGGCTTTTGTGATACCTGAATCTTGGTTTAGACACACCTTGTTTCTTAAAACAGCTGTGTCAACATTATTAAAAAAGAAACCCGAATGACTTTAGCCTGGAAATTGCAAAAACAAAATCCTATCATAGGTGCTGCAAAGAGAAAAATGCAGAAAACTGGTAATTATTTACAGTGAATGCACATCTCATTCAATTCGTGTTGTGGTACATACCTACTAAAAGAGAAGCTGTCAGCAGTTTAGGGTCATAAGGGCTTTTCCCTCGGCCATTTTCAAAATGTGAATCTTCCATTCTAAAAATGTTGTCCTGTGGGATGGAAAAAAGAAAGAAAAAGCAACATTATTTGATGTGAAAGAATGCTAAAAATAAGAGGAACTAAACAGAGTGCAGTATGTATGATTAATACTGGTTTTTGTGCCTTTGGGGAAGTCAAATTACACTAGGTGAGTTTCAGGCAAAAGTGCCCACTTTCTAATCAGCGTTGTGCTGAAGGCTCATCAAAAGCACAAATACACATGCACAACTTGTGACTCATATATTGTACTTCACATATAATTTACATGGTTTCATTTAATCCTTGTTGCTTTCACTGAAAATTCATCTAAGTAATAGTAAATGAAGAAGCTGGAATTTGAAACTCTTGTCTCAAAAAAGAAAAGAAAACCTTTTTTTCACTGACTATGCTTTTCTAAAATATCTCGTAAGTGCAGAATAGTATTTAATACAACATACAAGTACATAACTTGAGTATTTAATGACTTAGTTTCATGCATCCTTAAACTCAATTTTAGCTGCATCAGGAGAGGTTGGGTTTTTTTATTATTTTCCACTACTATACAGTGAAACTTTTAAAATATACAGACTGAAGGCAAAGCATATGGGGATATAAACCAAGATTAGAAAGGGCCTCAGTCAATACTAAGTCAAACCAAGGTCAGTAAATCCAAAGCAATGGGCTTTTCAGTACCTTTAATTACTTTAGTTTTAACTGCGGAACCAAATCTGCCAATCAATTTGAATACTGTGTTTATCTGACATTTTGCACTGAATGTAAAACCAGAAGAACAGATGCTTTTTGCACAGTAGACTTCTACATTCACAGAAGACTTGTGGAGGCCACACTGAAAACAGAAATTTCCATCTTCCTGCACTGTGGTTAATTTGCATTGACACCTAATTAAGTCAACAGGTACTAAAGCTGGAACAACTACCCCCACCTAAGTGATTACTTTGGTCTTTGCACCCAGTTCTCAGTTTCTTATACCAAACATTTTCTATGAGATACATGCTGAAGGACTTCCTTTAAGCAGTATTTGCAGGGCTAAGTGGCTCAGGCTGTAATAGCAACTATACCTTGATACATTATCTTTTTATCTTATTGACTAATCAGAGCTCACTCCTCTATTTTAGGAAATAAAAAACAACAAACCCAACATCAGAATATACGTCTAAAATATATCCATTAATAGTAGAAGGTAGTGAAGAAGTTACATTTTTTTTTCCTTATTTATATCATAACAAATCAGCTCTTTACCTTGATTCTCAAGTTCCTATACTGCTTACTGCTTCCACAGACTAAGAAATGTCCCCCTTTCTAATTCTTATAATCAATTTCCAAAGACAGAATTACAGAGCTGGTGGTTGGAAGGGCTCTCTAGATAGTAAGCCCAAGAGGACTTGAAAGAAGACTAATGTCAACACAGGGTATGGTCAGTTTTGTTTTTGTCATGACAAATTGTGAAAACCTTTAGGAGTGTAAACTAAACTTTTCTGACTAATTTCCATTGACCTATCATTGAAGCATTTTTTTTTTTTCTAAACTGGACCTTCCAAGGAACAACTTGTGACTTTTTGTCCTTATTTTATCTTCTGTAATGATGTGGGTCTTTCAATTTCATAACTCCCCTTCAAGCAGTTATAGACTGTTCCTAAGCTGTCCATTGAGCTTCACTTCTCAGGGTAGAGCTTCATGAAACCTTAAGTAACATGTAAACTCCAGAGTCTTACATTGACTTGCATTTGCAAATAAAAGTCTCAAAACTGAGCACAACACCTCCACCCTCAAGGGCCAGACCCCAGTGCCAAGTGCTGGAGATTTGCCACTCCCACAATACTGTGGAGGTTGCAAAAAAATATAATCTATTCAAATTTTAATCAACAATTGTTTTGGTCATGTTTATTTAATGTGAAGTTCATGCAGAGAAGTAGCTGATGTCGTTCTCAAAAGCAGCAAATTCAAATCTTTGGAAGCAGTGCTCTCCTCCCTGGCACCCTGCCTTCCCCATCTTGCTCATCAATACTAAATACAGACATGGGCCAGGCCAGGGACCAAACATACTTCCAAATGATATTATTTTAAACCTATCGAGTTCATGTTTCTGTGAGTGACAGGTTATAGTTTTTATTACTGGCTTCTTTAATTACATTATATGAGCACGTATTTGTTTGTGTACATTACATATTTTCAAATGAACATCAGAAGGACTTCACATTTCACTCCATTTACTGGTGAAAAAGTTGAAGGGAAAAAGGACTGTTAGCAGGCTAGCCTATCTGGCTTACTGAACTGTAAGATAAAAAGTTTGGACACAGCTTCGTGCGGTTTGATCCCAGAAGTCAAGTTCAATCTCAATCTCCTAAGGCATGTTCTTGTAGATGTAGCCTGTCTGATTATATTTATACATTCATCCAGTATCTGCAATATCTTGCACAGTATTAAATTTCTTTCTCTTTCCCTTTGTCTTTGTATTTCTTAGCAGTCCAGATACATTCCTTGCTTCTAACCAGTTTTCTGACTTTGCTCCTTCTCAGCAGAAATGAATAAATAAAGGAAAACTCCTTTTGAAATTCTTCTGTAGGGTCCATATCTAGATCTTGCATGCTAAATAAAAGCAGTAAATTGAGGAGAATGCTAGACCTCAGCTACAATAGAAAATGGCACTAATGCTACAAACCATTACTGAAAAATGTTATTATCAATCTATATTTTTGTGGGGTTTCTAGTTAGTAGATGGTAACTGTTCAACCTGCACACCAATGGATATTTGATAAGGCTATAAAGTCAGTGGCATGACAGTTAAAGCAGAATATATACCCAAGATAATCCCGTGTGTCTTTAAAAGACAAATAGGAAACAGATGTAGAAAGAGATTTGATGTAGGAAGGATCTGATTTTTGACTTATTCTTCTGTTTTATGTCAGTGTAACTCTACTGATATTGGTGTGTAACAGGCAAGAAAGTGTGGAGAATGGGGTCAACATAAGTCAGAGAAGATCTACCCTTTTCTTTGTGTTTGTGTAATAACACATTTGAAATAAGAGACAGGGCAATTCCAGAGTGTTTTTTCCAAAGTTAGCTTCTGCTCCAGACTGTAAACTCAGGCTATGCTTCTGGAATTATAAGTCCTGTTCACTTAAATCTCACCTGAAATCCTGTGTGCAGGGAGAGTGAAGGCAGCTCTTGGGTAATTACTCAGCACCAAAATCAGTCTGCCTGGTGACAGCAAAACCAAGGCTCTGCTTGGAGACTTATATGGACTGTGTGAATGTGGCCTTCTATTGTACAGTACAGACAAGAACTCTTAGTTAGAAAGTATGCACATCATCTGTTCTCAGAAAAAAAATTCTGATCAGTTATAATTTTGCTTGCTCTTGATTTTTGCAGTGAATTGAATTCAAAGAATGATACTGCAGTGAATCAGCAAATTCCTTAGCCATAAACAGCAAGAAAAACTTTGTATTTGCCAAATGCTTACTGTTTCAAAGTTTTGTGAGAGCTATTATATAATTGAAGACAGGAATTCATGACAAAGCAAGCTTGCCAAGCTGGAGGAAATTCTCTAGAAATAAAAAAAAAAAACCTAAAAGATAATTATGAGTCCAATTTATTGTCCAAAACCCTTCTTTAGTTGCACTGGCAGCCCAAAAGGACATTACAAAGTAATTCAAACATTTTTAAGGATATATGTAGTTAAAAGCTTGTTGTATCATGTTTTGTTTAGTTGCTGTTGGGTTATTAAACTCTGGTTTTACATCTTATTGATGCTTCTCTATGATGCTTAATAAAACTCTTGAAAATGAGATTGTTTAGGTCTTGAAATTCCACAGTCTCATGACAATAACTGACTGCTGGCTCAAAGTTTGGCATGAATTGTTTCACATAGTAAATGCCTTGTGTGTTGGAAGATTATGCTTCTGGCTCCTTAAAACACATGTTTTCCTGTAGCACATAGCATGATAGATGGCAAGACTCAGTACTACTCAAGTACTACAGTTCTGTCCTGGTAATAAGCGTAAAGGGATCAATTCCCATTCTTTAGCTTGATGATCTACCATTTCAAGGCTCTAGATATTCACTTTTGGGTGGCTGAAATAATGCCCCATAACATGATACTGAGTAGTGACAAGACAGTGATATTTGACAAGACATTTCATATCTTTCTATTGAAAAGCTTCTGTCAGCCAGTGTACCAATACAGTATTATATATACATATAAACATATATATATATATACCAACTGTAATATACACATATTTACCCAGTATAACTTTTTAAACCATTTTTTGGGTATCTCTTGTCAGCAGCTAGGCCTTCCAGAACTGTTTCAACAAAACAAGGACAAGAAATATGAAAGCCTACACTAGTTGTTTTTGGTAAAATAAAATAAATAAAATCTTCTTTTGCAGTTCCAGGAAAATACTATTTCTGGCTTGTGATAAATAAATTGTTAGTGAGGAAGAGCTAACCTACAGACAGACAGTATTTACTGCTGAGTTTGAGGGGAAATTTTTTCTTGAAAATTTTCTAGCAATTCACACAGAAACCACTCTAGAACTATGGAGCCTAATGCAGTGAAACCACTGCCTGTCAATGATGAAGCAGTTCAAGTGCAGACAAATGATCTGAAGAGGCTGTATTGATGGAGTGTGTACAGCTACTAAGAAAGTATAACTGGTTAAAATATTGAGGCATGGAAGACTTAGAGGGGTATGACAGCACTTGTTGCTCACCAGATGCACAAGTGCAATTGAAAGAACTCACATCCTTAGTCTGTAAATAAATAAATAGCAAGGAGCATCTCCAGAGTATCTTCTAGCAGCTAGCTGAGCTCCACAACAAGCTGATGAACATATGGGATGGTCCAGAAACATTCCAGTTGCCAAGAGCCTTAGGAACTACCACATCCATCCTTTGTTTAATAAAAATTCAGGTTGGCCACAGCTGTGGTGATTATTATTAATACTTCCCTGGCTGGTTCCAAAGACTCTATTGTGATATCATTAAGTATTTTATAAGACAAATAGATTAAAAGGGGGAAAAAAACAGAACCAAAACCATAAATCAGGAGACTCCAATATCCCAGAAACTGTAATCCCAAAATATAGCTAGAGTGCAGTGTTTGAAATATGACAATGCACTTGGAAGGAGTATCCATTTGGAGAACTTTAAGGACAATGGCAACGCCTCTTAACTGAAACTGCTGTCATTGTCTTCTCTATTATTCAGTGTTGGTAAAAGCAAAAGGAAAAACCCCACTTTACACTTGGAGAAAAACTTTCAGACTTGTTACAGTTTGGATTTATCTTCTTTCAGCAAAAATCAACTGATACCTCTGAATGATGAGTCTGACCATATCAGAATCACAGTTTTTGATGGGCAAGATGTCTCTTCATTGACCACAGAGGAAGATTCATTCAGATGAATCTAGGTCTGAGCTGAGTCTCTCTGAAATGAATGCTGCTGAATCAGCTGAGTGGAGACACCCGACTTTGAAAAGAGATGCTGATGGTTTTGGTGTTTGTTTGATTGAGGTTTTCTGCATTTTTTTTTTTGTTCTTTTTTGTTTATGTGTTCGTTTCGGTTTTTTATACCCTCCAATATATTAATTTCAGTGAATGTTTGATTTTTCCTTTTGCCCAATAAAACGTTCTGTGCACACATTTTATGACTATATCAAGGATATTTCACAGAGCCTTTTAAGTACATTTCACTCTATGAGAAATGATTTATTTATAAATTGTGTTACTTTTCAAGAATAATTTTAAGTGGAACAACTGTGCAGGATATGGCTATGTTGTTATTGTTATTATATTTCCTATTTCACACTTAATCTACTGAGTCATGAAAACTGTTAAACATGTAGACATTGGTTTCAGGTTTGGGAATCATGCTGTTATGGAACTTTTAATAAGAACCTTTTATTAAAGCCATCCCCATGGAATGCTTTATTTTTTTAAAAAAGTGCAAGTGCAAATAAATATAATGTGAGAAATTATGCAAAAAATACAAATATTAAAACAAATGTAAATGTTGAGGCAAGTGGTAACCACTGGGGAAATAGGTGAAAAGTGATTGAAGCAATAATGCAACTGTTTTAAATCATTAATTATTTAAAAAAAATAATAAAATAAAAACAGCAAAGAAAGAAAAAAGAAAATAAATGCACACAATGGGCTTCTGATTCTTAGTGTTCAGGCTCCATATGCTATAGGGTGTTTACCTGCATATATCTGGGAGATACTGTGCTCTGTGAAACCTTTGTTATGTTTTGTTTTTCCAACTTGAGTCTTAGCAGAGTTGAGTTGTTGAGAATTAGTTTTAAAACCCTGTGGGAAATTACTCCCAGTGACAGATCTTAGTAAAGTGGTATTCCCAAAGAAAGGTCTCCAGATTCTGTAGGGCTCTATTTTTTCTGGAGACTCTCTATTAAGAGTCTCCAGACTCTTTTGGGCTGCTGTGCTGTGCTGTGTTATGCTAAAGGGGACAAAGAATGAACTTTGTTGAAGAGCATTTACCTGCAGAAGTGACCATGAGCTCCTAAGAAGATCTGCCCACCTCCATGTGCCTGCCCAGCTTCCTGACCACTGCAAGAACTTGCAAACAGTCTATGTTATTCTGTGTCCTATTTTCAGATTCAGGAAATGCTCTTTCCACTGAGCCACTCTACTTGTAGATATTTCCTGACATTTTGGTACCTAGAAATCTTATTTTTCACATTGAGATAAAAGAGCTGTTGAGATTAATTCCAGCTCTATGCTGGAACATGGACAGAGCTATTGATTTCAGTTTCTTCTTTTATACCTTATGTTGCTTCTACTACTGTAAATTTTTCCTAGCTTATGTTCAGAAGATGCCTTGATACAGCAGACAGCTCTGGTAAGCAAAAGTTTGGAAAACTTTTCCCCTTACTCTAAGCAGAATCTGGACAACTCACCTTCTCAGTTTCAATCAAATATCAACCATCATACATTTCTTTGCTTTCTTTTCAAATCTAATCAATTAATATTTATTATTTAACCACACACCTTTGCAGAAGGGGAAATTTTCATATCTATCTATTTGTCTATCTATTTCATACCTATCTATTTGTCTATATAATTACAATTCAATTAATGAAAGGGAACAGAGAGACAAATGGGCTATTTAGGAACAGCTGGTTCAATCTATTAATTATTCCTGTTTTATGATCTGTGTTTCTACTTTTGATTGGACGACAAACCAAGTGTCAATGTCAAATAGTGAAGACAAGTTCACACCTGAACTTACTGGTTTGCATGCTAATGTTGGTATTTATATGAAGAATAGCCTCTTTGAAATAACTGTGCAACATATGTAAATAAAAGGAGGTCAGGCACAGTCAAACTGAGCAGCTGTTCAAAAAACGTATGTATTTGTGAACTGGTTTTTGCAATATTTCACAAGCTAAAGGCACCAGACTTACTTGAATTTCATGTAACAGTTTACTGGGGATTCGCTTTAGTTCTTTTTTTTTCCTCATGATGTCATTTACCTATTTAATTTTAAAGCGCTGCCTAAATGTATATTTTACATAAATTATTATTGTAATTCTAACAAAAATGAATTAGCATGCATGAAAAATATAAAGGAATTTCATTATAGTGTCATTATACTATTTATCCCTTTAGAAAAAGAAAACCTTGTAAATATAGAGTGGAAAAAAAACCCAACAAACCCAAACCAACCCAAATACATAGTTAACATGTATGACATCTTAATCTCGACTGATTACTAAAGACACCAAAAATGTCATCCCAATGGCATATTAGACACTAGATACCATCAAGGATATTGAACAATTCTCAGAGGACACTGAGAATTAGAACGTCTTTGTATTGCAACTTTCTGGGTTGTCAAGTGTAATACATCACCTAAGATCACTGTCTGGCTCTTGTACGATGACCTCTGGAAATATAACCACCATACAATGACTGTCTGTTCTAGTCAAGTTATTAAGTGGTCTGCATATGTAAGCAATAAGATATACAAACCTAAAAGCAGTACACGTAACTGAACTACATAACCTAAAAGTCTCCATTCTTTAAGTGTTCTTATTCTTACCCCCAACATATTTTCCATTAAAAACATTTGGAATGGATTCTAATTGCTTTAGCAGATTCTACTATTATGTTAAATAAATTATTGGACCATACTCTATTACATGATTGTGCTAGTTTTCTATGGTTATTTTTAGCATTCAAGACCACTGCTTTCCCCCTTTGTCTTCTGGATTTCCTGTATGTTATTAGACTGTGGTGAGGTCAGGCATCAGAGGAAATAACAGCAGTGCTAACTCTTAGACCCAATGTTTTATGAATTACTGAGCATCAGTGATGTAATGGCAATAAATCTAACCCAGTCTCGGTCTTGTGTCCTGTTGTAAATAAATGAAGTTAGCAAAGGTGTTATTTTATTCAAGAGCCTTCCTGATGAGAACAAAAATGCTTCCCCCAGGGGATTGTTTGTAAAATTGCTTCTATAATTAGGGTGCTGTTTAACAAGAGAAAGGTTCTCTAGTTTTCCTGGGGAACTTTCATGTCTGAGTCAAAGGTATCTTATTTACAACACAAAAACGACTGCAAATTGGGGAAGTAACATATAGAAAGGACTTAGTCAAGTGGAGTTAACATATAAGCATATGGCCAAGATTTTTTAATTTCCCAACTGATTTTGCATGCTCCTGAGTTGGGCACCCAATTTAAGACTTGCTCAAGGGCTCTGAATTTCACTGAATACCTCCTTAGGCAATTGAAATTCTGATACTCAAAACTGTTAGTAATTTCTGAAAATTAAGGCATACATCTGCCTTGCTTTCTAGCCTATCTGCTTATTAACTACTAGCATGGCAAAATCTCTAATATGAGCACATGTCCTAACTAAAATCCTCCAAAATCTGACTTTAAATGCTGAAAATAAGGGCAAGACTAGAAACATATTATGAAGCCTTTTTCCATACAATAAGACCAACTGAGCATGCTTTCAGAGCATCTGTGCAAGTTAACAAAGGGAAAGAGAATTACATACACAGCAACTACAGCAACAATTATTAAGCTTGGCTTTTTTTCTCTTAAGATACTGCAATATTTCACTCAAAGAAGCCTGTAAAGTGTCAGATTTAGACCAGTGTTTGATACAGATTTTGAAAAAACATACACAATGTCTGGAATATAGAAGCTGAAATTTTGACCCTTTGGGCAATTTTTCTTATCCTGAGGCAAAGCTTAGTTTCCAATATGTGTAATAACCACTTCTCTTTCATCTTTGTTCCCTCCATTTGCTTTCAGTGTGACACCACCCAGCCTTTCTGCAGCCTCATTTTATTTTTCTTCATTAGCAAAAAATAATATCCTCAACATGTTAATAACTGGTATTGCATTAGAGAACAATGCATTTGAAAAGCTAACTTCTATTGTGCACACAGAGACATAACTAACAGGAGACTTAATTATAACCTCACCCTGTGACAAGTTGCAATTATTCCTCATGGCACTATGTTTAAGAGCAATGCATTTCTCATACAGCTTGAATTCTTTATTAAAAAAGTCAAGTATGTTTGATATTCTTTTCTCAGTGCAACAAAAACTTTGCTGACACAGAAACAGATGGATTTAAGTGTTTTTGATTCAGGATGACTGAAAAAAAACCCATTAAAATTCACTTCTTTATTCACTATCTTGCCTGCTTTTTTTTATCATGCAGGAGTCATCAGAAGGGGAGAGAGTCAGCAACATTGGCAAGAAATTGTAATGCACTCAGCTCATACATTTATATAGGTACACTCATTATTAAGCAAGTTCAGTGTCAGTGGGTCTAAGCATCAGCCAAACAGATGACTAGACTACTGATATTCATATTTTCAAAGAAGAAATTCTGTCTTTCATTCAACAGAACTTAGGCTCAAAATCCTGTTCCCCATCACCATCAATTTAAAGGGTTTGAGCTGATGAATATATATATATGACTTCTGAACTTGCATCTGTAACATCACCCTTCTGATTTTGTCATGATTAAAGTAATAGCAGTAAACACTGAGAAAAGAAATCATGTGTGTTTTTAATCCATAATGATTACTTTAGAATATGTGACTGAATTATTTTATAATATGTGGCTGAATTATAAGCTTAATTTGCGTTTACACAGATAAATGTTGAATGTTTAACTGTGCTTAGCTGTTCATCCTTCAAATGTATGATTACACACAAACACATACATGCACAAACAAAAATAATAAGACCTGAAATATTAATCATCTCACCTGCTGTGCTGAATCACCCTTTTAATTTGTTATTCATAAACAAAAGAACCTTTTACATGCAATTTTTATGTCATTGGGTTGCTACTAAACCATCTTTGCTTTTACAACTGGAGAGTTGGCTTGCTGCAAGTTAACCCTGGATCCAGAAAATGTATCCTAATTGTTAGGGAAAAAAATGCATGCCTTTGGTATTTATTCATTAACATCTTTTCAGACAATCTGCAAGATAATGCTGCTCAGCTTGCTATCACCTTGGATGTAAACATTTCAACAGAAGAAGGTGTTTGTGCTGTTTGAGGCACCTTCTGAACTCTGCTGAGCTTATCTTTTCTTTACAGATGAAACTTTGTTTACCTAAGATTTGAACACAGATTACAGGCCCTTGAGAAACAGGAGACAGTTTTTGAAACATTGGCAGCTATAATTGGTTCCTGTCGAAACCTAAGTCCCTTGGAAAGGGAAGAACTTAGGAGTTATGGCCTTGTAGTAACCAAACATCTGCAGTGATGCTAGAGTAAGAAAGTTGTCTGTCCCATACTGCGTGTTTAGAGATGTAAAGCAAAACTGTGGGAATGAAACATATCTTTCTCCTTTCCTTTTCTTTTGTATACAGGCATTAAAATTAGCACTTAAAAATGGAAGCTGAAATATAATAGCCCAGCTGTCTTCCTGTTTCGGGAGGTGTTAGTGGTAGCAGGGAAGTCAAATTGCAGGACTGGCATTTTATTCTCATATCAATGACTAAGCATCTGCTCCAAAGCGCATTCAGTATTTGACACTCTCCTGTCATCTTTCAGTGGCCTCTGAATTAAGGCCTCAAAAGACCAGAAGAAACATCACTTTTTGTATAGATTAAAGAAACACATTCTGCCTGAAAATGTTTTATTTGACAGTTAGAGATAAGATCTCATATTTCTGACTGAAGGCAGCTAGAATAAACCAGAACAACTTGTATATTTACTTCAAGGACTTTCTGGAACTTTGTTTAAAGCAGTGTTCACTGTTTCCTTCTGTATCTTTCCACAGAAAGCAATTCTGCAAATGCTAGTTCAGTACCTCATTTTATAGATCAAGATTGTAAAGTCAAGATAGCTTTTTTTTTTTTATTTAAAGAGATATTTTTATGATGAGGTCAATGCCCAGGGATATTAAAAAAAAAAAAAAAAGTAATGTTAGGAGTTTCAATGAAAGAAATACAGAACAAGACCAACAGCATCTTTATGCCTTTATAAATTCATGGTGCTCCTGCATGAAGTTACCATCCTCTAACTTAAAAAGCATACAGCACACTAGAAGAGATATGAAGGAAGGAACTCTTAGAAAAAAATGAGAGAAAATGACTGGTAGAAGACTTTAAAGGGATCTTCCTCACATGTTACAATTTGTAGGGCATAGGATGTTGTGGATACTTAAAAATGTATGAGCTCAAGAAATACTAGTACTAATTCATCAAAACCAAGTCATTGAAAAGCATTAAACACAGATTCCACCCCTGGCTCAGGAAATCCCTGAATAACGAGAGCTGAAGCCTGGGAGACTGTATCACTAAGCACTGCTGCATGCTTGCCTTCTTATTCTCTTCCACTGGCATCCATTATGGGTTCCTTGTGAGAACTGAGATACTGGGCTAAATGAGTCTTTGGTCTGAACAGATTTGACTGTTCTTATGAAATGAGGCAGAGAGAAATTAGGTAATTTAGCCAGGAAATCTATGCCAAAGCAAAAAGCTAATGTTCTAGTTCCTGAGCCTTGTCCAGTGCCATAAACAAAAGTATATAGTCCTGCTTCAAATCCTAGTCAAGTTAATGGCAACTGAGCTTACTCAGCACAAGCAAAGCTATGCACAATGTGCCAAAAAAATTGGTAAGGATCACTTGTGATGGGGAGAGTGCATCAGCCTTTGTGCCCGGTTAGCCTTTAGTCTCTCTGTGATTCCCAAGGAGTATCTCTGCTGGGCTGCACAGACAAATTGCCATATGCAAATAAATAGCCACTTGCTTTTTATTCACTTGAGTTGTACAAGAACTAGTAGCAGAAGCAAAAAATCCCTCTCGCAGATTTCCAGATATAAGCAGTTTAATATTAATTAGCTAAATGATCACATGAACAAAATTTAAAATGGGTCATTTAACTTATAATAAAGATCAGATAATGCATACCACAAAATTTCAGAAAGATATAATTTCTGGGGTTTTTTTAACTGAATTCTGTGATTCATATAGAGTCACTGGAGTCTCACATGACAATATTATTCTAAAATGTCCCCATCATATCCAACACTTATTAAAATAATCTTATCTTTTAAAACATATTGGAGGGAAGAAGAGCTGATATGTAATTATCTCTTTTCCTAAATTGTTCTTTGATACAGTTTCAAGGTTCAAAGATCCACCCAGTTTTAGTGTTAATAGCCAGCACTGATGTCACTGGGAGAAACAGAACGGAAGATAGAGCTGGAGGCTTATTTTGAAGATAAACTGAACAAAAACATTAGAAACCACTGGATAAGAAAAGCAAACAAACATCCAGCAGGTCCACCTCTGGTTTAATAACTCTTCCTTGTTTCTTGATGTATCATAATATCCTTCCTTTCCCTTTTTAATCATGCAAACTTATATCTGACTTTTTAAGCATTTTTAGACTCAACTTCAAGTGCCTCACTTGATACCATATGTCACACATTTCCTCTTCTTTTTGTGAAATGCTTCAGATAGAATGGTTTAACCTTATTTTCCTGCTGTCTGGATTTTTTCACTTGGTATTCAGAAGCCTCTTCCTATCTTAAATGTCATTCATTTTAAGTCGTTTAATCAAAATCTGGTCACAGGTTTTAAATTCTGAACCATTAATCTTCTTAGCAAATATAAGAAGTTAAAAACTAATTTATTACAAATTGTACCATGATGAGGATACAGCTAAAAGGCAGTAGAAGATTCCTGGTAGAAAATTAGTAAGTGTAAGCTGCAAAAAGAAAATGAAGTGACAATAACAGGATGTAAAGTAGACCAGACTTGCTCCATCTTACAATGTTCAGGTGCTTTTTCTTTCTGTTGCACTCCTACCTTTCCATCAGCCCTACCTTTCCATCACATATTTTTTAGGAATTCATGTAATTTTCAACATGAGGATTTGCTCTATTGTCTTACATGACAATGTCTAAGGAAGAACACCAAATGCTGTTAGTAGACTTACATGCCAAGAGTCTGAAAACTACAATCTAAATTTAACATCATACCTAAATTCATGTTTTTTTCTGAGGGCTGGTGTAGGTCCTTTAAAGTCAGATAATAATTTGCCTCAAATTTTGTGCAATTAAATTGTACCGGAAACTTCATACTGCCTCCTGACTTCCCTTATTTGATTAAATTTGTATAATATTTTTTTTCTAGTTCAGAGAAAATATCCAGGAACTATTCTGAAATGCATTGCTTCTGAGGGACTGCACCATTTTATTTTCTTATTTTTGTTTCACAGTCATGAACATCCCAGGTGCTATGATAGGTGTGAAAGATAAGCACTATTTCTGAAGATTCTCTCCATTGACCAAAGATAATGCTGGATAACTATAACAACTGACTATGTTTCTGGTGATTTAAATCAGGTAAAATAACTTCCACTCTCTGAAATTAGGCTGTAATCTAAATCTGGAGGGAGTAAATTATCTAATACCAGAAAGAGTAGCATACTGAAAGTCTCAGATCCTCCAACATATTTTCCTGTTGCCATATATTCAACTTTCTCAGTGTCTTTTTCCCTCTGTTTCATGACCCAGTTTTCCCTGGCAGTAGAAGTAACTCCAAATCTCTCTCTCTTTCCCCATTAGACTGTCCTGTCTGTGGGTGCTGCTTATGAAGAGCTATGAAACTGAAAAAGCTTCTCCTTTTAAAGCATTTAAATGCAGAAAACCTTTAGATTTGGTTTTACTTTACATGTGAGTAATCTCCATTTTCAGGGAGGTTAAATAATTTTCTTAAATTCCTTCTAAATGAGTTTCTGAGACTGCTCTTCAAAAAAGCACTTTAGTGTGCACTTAGATGCGTACGTAATTAATGCTCATATTTGACAGACTGGCACATGAACTCTCATCCTAGCTCTACAGAAATCAAAAGTATCAAGTGATCACAGGGCATCACATATTTGTCTTTAAAAGCAGCTATGAAAACAAATATGCAACTTTCATATTCTTCCCTTTCTCTACAGTTTTTAACAGAAATATTTTGTAAAACCTTGCAATCTCTTTGTAACAAAATAATTTGAATATTTACCTACTGCAACTAAAGCCAGCCTTAAGTTTCATTGCTTCATCTCCATAATGACAGCGACAATTATTCATGCTTATATTTATAGCTCTCCTCCTCTCACATCAGATGGCCAGTATGATCAAAATCCTCCTTACAGCCGGCACTAACCTTCACAGCCAACCTTTATTTCCCTGTTTAACATACTGGCTTCTACCTTAACATTGCTCCTGCTTTTAGGAAGTCTTTGGGTAAATTTTGTTGCAGTTGCCATACCCTTATCCCTGGAGAAGTTCAAGTGATCTACAAGTAGTAGTCCCAAAAAATCAGGTAGGGAATCTTGAACTCCTCACTGCAATTACTTACCTACTGAAAGAAATACCCATTGTTTTCTTGTTGTTGTTTTGTTTTGTTTTGTTTTGTTTTGTTTTTTCTTATGGAACACTGAAACAAGTTATTTTTTCTAGAACATTCATTTGAAAAAAATGTAATAAAATCTCAGACTGTGTTCTAGTTCATAGACATCAGTAATGCCTGTCAGTAATTAATTTTGCCTATAGTATATAAAAGCTGAAAGTGACCACTAGAAACTTTGAAATAAGTATGCACATTTGAAATAAGTGTTTCTTAGAAATTCTTAGAAGCACTTGAAAAAACTTCAGAAATTGTCTCTTATTCCTGTGAACAGTTTCAATGTTTATTCTGAGGTACAGTATTCAACTTCCTTTCAATTTTTTTTCATTCAAGGCCTCAAGAAAGATTGAGGAGACACATTTTCTTTAAAAGTTTGATTTTATACATCTTTTCACCTTTATTTTCCTTAAATAAACATAGAGACAATTAATTTTAATGCCATTTAGATTCTTAAGCACTCAATTGAAAATGAAGTCACTAAGCCAGATAGACACCCATTAATATAGTGCCTTTAATGTCTAATTTACATTTTGCTAGTTGGATACATAAATATGAAAATTCAAATTCAGGTAGCTAAATTTCCAGAGTAGATTAAAGTAGTTTTTCTTCTATCTTAAGCACAAAACTAAAGAAAGAACTTAGCTTGTTCCTAAATATGGTCCTTGTTAAGGCACAACATGTAACCATGTATTCTTAAATCCATAAAAGCTATTGCAAATGTGCTGTTTTCCCTTCTCAAGGCCAGTGAAAACTACAAAGCTACCAATGGAAAAATATTTTTGTTCCAGATTAACTCTTTCAGTAATTTAAGTCCTAGTTAACACTAAAGGGTGTTATTTTTATCTCTTTAGAAGTTTTAGAAGGGTTAAGTCTGGATTTGTTTCTGACCATACTGCTTATTACTCAGAGAAGCAAATAAACACCCCTGTACTTTTTACTTTTTCCACCAAAGGAATTATTTTGGGCCAGGATTTGGTTTTACTTACTCAAATGGACAAAGTGGATCATGAGAGTAAGTCACTGACTTATGAGTAAGATATTAGGCTTTTTTTAAGCAACTGCAATCTCCAGCTTTTCTTACTGTCTTTTATTATCTATTTTAAACTATTTCCTTATTTATTATCTTTAATGCCTCATGAAATATACTGATGGTTAAAATAATATCTAAGTCATTAAGTGTTATCTAAACTACTTGCTGCAATGTCAGCTAAAATAAACCACATTTTAAAGGATTCTATATCATCCTTCTACGAAAAAATAACAGTCATTTTCCTTTATTTTTTTTTAGCCCTCTCTTTAAGACTTTTATTTTGTGGTTCTGATATGTAACTGTTTTTATAATGTCAGGAAAGTAACTCAAGTTAAAAAATTTATTGTGCTATAATCTTTGCAGAGAGAGATTTAGCATTTCTGTATTAACCATCCTTTACACTGTAGTCTTACTATCTCCCTTCAGGGTAATCTTTTTTACAGAGGGTCATAGCTTTTCAATGTCTGCATGAAAACACATTTGCACAAAGGAATAAAAGCCAAATTCACAAACCTACAAATGACATGCAGAAAGGGCTTGTATTCCAGCTTGCTTTCCTGCAAAATCCTTTGAAAGGCTAAATAGCCTTTTGAGTGCAAGCACTAATCTGCAGACTAGTATCACTATATTTGAATGTAATGAGATTCCAGTAAACACATGGACTCTGTTTTGACACAGTGAGCTCAGTTTAAGAGCAGCTTATTTTCAGTTACTTTCAGGCATCTAAAACCAGACCTGAAATACTACTTCAACTGAAATGAGAATGCAGGGATTTGCACTTAGTGAGATGTTCACAAGTTTGCTTATGGACAAGGTTTAAATCATGCACAAAACTCTTCCATGCTAAAGACTTCCACTGCCTTGTCCAAACTTTCCTTTTTTGGCTCCCTTTCTTGATTGAGGTTAAACAAAGTCAACCTTCCCCATTACTGTTATATTTATCCCCACCAAACTTTAGGAGAATACATAAATCTTGTACTCGTGGCTGAATCATTTATTATTATAATTGCCTGTTGGAAGAATCTTTGTGGCCTTGTTCCATTTTAAACGATGCCCAATCTTTCCATGTCCTAAATTCAGTATGAGTTTAACAGCTTTTTAGTTAAGAATTGAAATCCATGATCTAGATTAAAGTCTACTTTCTTCAAGGGATTTGTTCTTCAGTATTTCAGCAGATGACCCTAGGTATAGCAACAGTAGCCTGATGAAGACTTACTCTTTCAAGTGCTCCCACACTTGAGTAATGAAACCAGATCCCTGTTTCTTATAACAGAAGATGATGAAATGCATAAACAGAAAGATTCGTTAAAACAGAATAAAATAAATTGTTATTCAGAAAAAGTAAATTAAGCGCCTCAACCATCTGTAATTATATTGAATATGCCACCATAACTATTGTTGATATACCACCTTCATGAGCACTGATGCTTAGCCAAACAGATAATGAAACTTGGATCAAGCAAAAGGGAAAAACAACAGCACTATTTGCTCTGCAGTTTTCTGCTGTTTGACACATGGTTTGTATTGTAGGTGCACTCATATCCGTTATGAAACCCTCTGTGAGCTTGTAAATAAATGTTAGCTACGGAGAATAATGTTGATTTATACAAATGGCCAAATGCTTTCAGGTTTTGTGTTGGTTCCATACTTCAAACAACCTGGAAGTATAGGATGAAATGATTAGAGAGTCACTGCTTTGAAAAAGTAATCAATGCCATTTGTTTTCTGATTACACATTTACCCGTTCATAATTAAAAAAAAAAAAATCATACCTCAGGGCAAAAAAAACCACCTTATTGGAAGAGTTCTCTCTTTGACTGTTTTTTGTTCTGTGTGTTGAGTTGGTTTGTGTATTTTGTTTTGTTGTTTGGTTTTGGGTTTTTTGGTGTGTTGTGCAATTTTTTGCGAGTGGTTTTTTTTTTTTTGTTTTTTTTTTTGTTGTTGTTTTTTTTTTTTCTAAACCCCTTTCAAAAGCTGTTTCTGGATCTGGCTTCAGGCTAAATCTATCAGTATATATGCTTTTACTGTGTCCCAGAAGTAAAATCTGTATTCTTACAGAAGCTGTAGCACAGAAATCTGACCAATTTTTTGAGAATCCTGGTATCAAGAATTTTTTTCCCCCCATTTTTTCACACTCATAACTTTGTGTAGACTTGTCCCTTTTGTGTGTAGAGAGTCTTTGAAGGACACCTAAGGATTATTTAGTGCACAGTTAGTTCCATCACTGCTATTGAGCTTGCCTGAGGAATTTTTTGGCCTGGATACATGGGAATGTTTTGTCATGACAAAGAATGAATCTTCATCTTTCAAGAAATCTGAACTACAGTGAACAAAACCAATTAAGGCTGAACCACTTGGCTTCAGAAGAAGACCAAGGACTGGAGAAGAACCCATAACATTGGTGTCATCCTGAACCAAAAAGTGTAGCCGCTTTGCATATAATCAATAAGATGGTGCCACTACTGCTAGTTATCTCACTGGCATAAAAACACATATCATAGCATGAAAAAGGCAGTTTTCTATCAAGCAGTCTTTATGTTTCCTTTTCTTTTGCCAATACTTTCCTAGCTCTGTTGTGAGCAAAGATTTCTGTAGTACAAGGCTTTTTTGTTTTGTCAAAAGACATGATCAGGCAAAACATTTAAATCAGGGTAAACTCAAGGTATGAGAATAATTGCATTGCCTGGAGCAAGGCCAATGTTTCAAGAGGACACCAGAGATCTGAACTTTACACCTTCTTGCTTATATATTAAAAGGTCTCAGATGAATAATCTATTATCTAGTGGATTGTTTCTCTTTAAACAAAGAAGAAAGCAGAATATATGGTATATTTGTCACTGCCAGATTACAGAATTCTAGGAAATGATTTTTTAAGTCAAAACATATTAAATAATATTTCAATCCAGTGAGGAAATTATGGAGAAAAAACAAATTTCTCTCATTTCTATAGTGCTCCATTCTGTCATTGGTGTTGTCCACTGGTGTTGCCCATTACCACTTGAATGGGTGATGAGAAATGTTTATATGCATATCAGGCCACTTGCTCAACTTTCCTGCTGTGGTTTATGTTAAGTACAGAAGAAGGCAGCCAGCTAGTAATCCCTGGAAGCATCCTTCTGATGAGTCAGACTGAGCTGTTAGCAAAACTTTAGTCACTTGTTACCATGTTTTTAACCCTGTATACTGCAGAGGTGTGAAAAGGATCAACTGAATTTTAATACATCTCATCCCAAGTGATGCTACTTGAGCTTTGCAATCATGCAGCACAAGGAATGTGATCATGATAATTTTGACATTCTACTTCAGCAATTTTTGTCACTGTACTTTTTAACCTAATAGCATAAGCATTTTTTAATATATAGCAACCAAGACTGATTTATGTTTAAAAACAAATTGGCATATATTAAAATCCTCAGTTTTCTGCCACCAATCTTATTATACATTTATATACCAGATATGTATTTATATGCACATAAAACAGATTATTACAAGGCCGACATTTAATTTGATTAATTAATTTCATTGTGAAGGTATGTTTGAAGCCACATTACTGAAGGATTCCTCCAAGGTAACCATTTAACAGCTAAGTAACCTTTAATTACTTTGTTGTAACGATACACATCTAAGACAGATATTGTTATATATGACATCTGAGCTCTTTAACCTAAAGGTAGTTATTAGCACTCCCATGCATTATGGATCATATTTCATTAATGGAGAGTATTGTGTTTTCATCTGATTATATGCTTGAGAATGTTTATTAACACATCTCCCTGAGAATGACCATGTTGCAATTCAGAGGAATCAATAGATTTTTATAAATTGTTTAGCATTTCTTAATTAAAATATACACAAATGTACAAGAGAAAAGTTCTGTGGCAGCTCTTCTGGAATTGTTTGATACATACACTAAATAGGAAACAGTTTCTTAGGGTCGACAATGTATATATTTATGTGTAGCAGTGACATTATTGAAAATGAAATCATTAAAATGCAAATTAATGCTGCACTGCAAGAATCACCAATTCTGATTTATATCACCACAGGTGAGAAGACAGTCCAGACTTGTAGATGACTACAAATGTACAATAATTAGAATAGATTAGATGACATAGTAAGTCACTGCCAATTTTAATAGACATTAATTCATCATGATGGACTTATCTATTCTGCACTATAACGTCTTTTTATCTAAGTTTTCCAGTGGTGACATTTTTTCATCCACTGTTTTTGTCAAACTCTTTTCTGATTCACTGAACTAAGAAATACTACATTTTTAAAAACAAAGTCAACAGAAAATAGTACAGAAGATGAAGAGAAAGAAAAAAACAGGCATTTGTTTGTCTTTCTTTCAGTTCCCAAGTAATAGCAGAAAGTTACTCACCCTTTTCCAGTGAAATGGGCTTCTTAGGAAATAACTAATTTACTCAAAGTCCACAAAGGCATGAACGAGTCAGAGGCATGTATTTCATCTGAGTCAGGTCATAGTCACTAAATTATTTGCCTGACATAAATGAAGGAGAGGTAATGATAGGAACAGAAGGGCACAGTACCTTTCCCTTACAGGAATGGTATTTGAGGGAAGATAAAAAGATTCTGTATGGTTTATGCTCAAGAGCTCAAAGAGGAGCCAGCACGTTTCCAAACAGTCTTACCAAATGTGACAAACAGAAAGCAAGTTGTTACAAACTATGTAAGCCAGAACTGAGAATGAATGGAAGAGTAAATAATTTTTTTTTCCCGAATGACTTCAAGTGGTTTTATTCTTAGATTTTGAGGACAGAAAGAGTTGCACTTAGTCTGATTTCCAACATCACACAAACAGTTGGCATATGGGACAAGCACAAATATTTAAAACACTGCCTGTTTCAGTACTATTCATAATCTCCCACAGTCTTTCAGCCGTAAATTGATTAACTCTTCATGGCAAAAGGATATATGGACTGATGTATAAGGGAGATTATTTATACCCATGGACTGCTTTCACATCTGTTATTTTTAGGCAATTTTATGCATGTTCCATGTTCCTTCCCTGTACAAAATACAATCTCTAAGTCATGACCCATTCCTAAGACTGGATTTTCTTTCTGTTGACAGGCACTACTGCAGCAATCAAACATACATTGATGTACTGGGTGTTTTTTCACATAAAAGTATTGTTTAAAGAAGGATGAAGGATTTTCTCTTCTCTCAGGCTTCTAAGATCTTGAAATACCTGATTGTTAATCTATCTGCGTCATATTATGCCAGCCAAAGATGTGATGTAAAAAGATGAAAGGTTGTATACTGATAAAAAAAAAAAAACAAAAGATTTTCTTTGTTCTTTGTAAAAGCATTTATCAAAGTTAGAGAGTGATACAATGGTTAAACTGTATCTGCTCTTGTTTTGAAGGGAGCTTTCCCTCCTGCAGCCATCTTCTCTGTGTGTATGGCATATATAGGATTAAGTCTTAATTGCTCTCTTACATGTTTCAGTAAATACTCTTCTTAGAAAGCAAAATACTAATTAATAAACAAAGCATCAATATTTAGAACTATTTTCTTACTGAACTATGGAATAACAGAATTCAATTATTGGAGCAAACAGCACCAAATTTGAGACACTGTATAACACAAGGCAAAGAAGAAACTCAGAGAAGAAACTCAGTTTCAAAATCTTGTAAAGGCAAGGAGGCATCTGGAAAGCATTAAGAAAGCTTTTATACATAAATATAAAACTATACTTAAAAATGGGGATGGTCAAGATAGCAGAAGAACAATTATTTCCTGTCAACTAGGCAACTCCTGGACATACCTATGTAGTGCTGTTTACTCACAGAAATGGTAGGTAGCTTCACCTGCAGTTGTTCTGTTTTTTATCAAAGGAGAAATAAGATTTAATCATTGTGGAGAAGCCAATTTTGTCATGCCAAATGCAGATGTTGATGAAAGAAAGAGATGCATAAAGAGCTTGGAAGCACACCAAGGAGGCCTCCCATTGTGGGAAGTGACGTTTTTCTTTCCTGAATGTGTTTGAAAGATTCCTTTTAAATCCATGAGTGTTCTCATATTTTCCTTGGGGAAATGCCTCTTTTCTGGGAATTCAGAGCAAGACTCTTACAACCAGAAGCAACATTAGCAGGAGGTTTTGAGAAGATCAGACATGAGCCTCTATATCAATGCTGAGCAGCCTACACCATTCCTGTACACAGCTCCCTGGGCCCTTTCCTGGGAGTAACCACTAGACAATCACCATTAAGTCACCATGTACCATTAAGCTCACACAGCATGAACATGTAGGAACAATATTAGGTTAGTTTTCAAGCATGGCAATAGGTAGTATATTCATACTCACTTGTAAGTTCTGACAGTTAAATATATCCTATGGCCTTAAAAAATAAAGCCTGAAAGGCACTTCATAATGCATTAACTCTCATAAAATTGTAGACAAAGACCATTAAAGTTAGTAAACATCAGTATGCTCTTGGTTAGGTCCTGATATCTGAATATTTAACATAACTGGTAAGTTTGCTGTTCTGCTTTTCACATCTTTGTGGCTTATATGTGGAGCATCACCCACAGCTAAAGCCTGCTCTGTCATGACCTTGGTTGTTTAAGGTCTATTTGACAAGATGTTTGTACTGAGCTATAAATACAACGCAGTCACTTCCTCCAGCAGCAGCAATCTTATTTAAAATGTTATTTTTCTCTATGAGGTCATCCCCTGTCAGTTGGAGCCTCATGACGTGGATCTCACAATGAATAATGTTCTGATGCTGATCTATCCAAATCTGAGCTTGGTAACTCCTTCTTTCAGCTTTGCATCATTCTGTGCTTCTAAATCAAGAAATAATTATAAGTCATTTCCTCAATTAAGTCAGTCTATACTATAAGCTGGCTTTCCACTGGTATTATTACACTGGTTTCCCAACAGATGGTGGTTTGTTATTTTATGGGTTTTTTCTCCACTATGTTGGTCAAGAGATCAAAGGATTCAGCCATGCTTGTTTTTTGTTTCAGGAGGTGTGTGGCTGAAATTTTGCATACGTTGCATGACTGTGAAGTTTGGTTAATGGTTTAAATTGTTGCTCTAACAAGAGCCAAATGCTGAACTTCTGTGCTACTAGACACATTATGGGCTCTGGTGATGAATAAACAATATTCCCACTCTTAAAACATCTTAATATGATTGCCGTCTCTTTTGAAAGTATAATCTATGTCTGTAATGAATTAGGAAAACTGTATCATCTCATGGTAAAGTATATGCCAATGGGAATATTTACATTGTGTAAATATATTTTTCATCATAACATCCTTTAATTGATAGGAGAAATAATGAACATCCAAATGTAAACAGTGGGTGTATTTTCAGCTCCTCTGGTAGCCATCACTAAAATTCATTTTCTTTAAGCAGTCACAAACTCCGAGTCATTACTCTTACAATGCTAGAAATTAATATGTTCTTTTTGTGACTATACAAATTAAGAGTGAACCTTAGTCTTAGTTGCACCAGTATAAGTCATAGAGAACACCACTGAAGAAACTAATGCTAGGAAAGACCACCCTACATTAAAAAAAATAAAATTAAACCCAGATCTTAAGAGATCTTTAACTTGAATCACTCATTATTTCAGCATATTAACAGTTACCCATGGTTTCAAGATACGGGCTCACAAACCAAGACATTGTATGCTGTATAAGTGAAAATCCACTCCATGGTTCTGCATGTGTGTGTGTGTGTACATGCTCCACTCTGTGAATTTACTTCCATGGAGGTCTCTTTCTATCTGACTCTTCTTTTTCTCCCCTCCAGCAGCATAAACAAAAGTTTTCCCACAGTTCTGAGACTCATTTCTTTGAACCTAATGAATATGTTGACTGGCTCTAGTTTCGTATTCATGGAAGTCATTCAGCTGTGGCATACTGTATACAGTTCTCTGCTGTAATCAACCAGCCTTTCTCAGCCACAGAAAGAGAAAGACATGGACGGTGAAGAAACAATAGTCTTCGCAGTTATCTCAGTGGAAGCATGTTAGTGCATAGATTCATCTCATTAGGAGACAGAGGGTTCAAATTTGACACTATCTTTCACACAGGATTCTTTTTGTGCTAAGGAAATATAAAAAAAAAATCTGTGTTAACAGCTCTTTTGAATCAGTTAGATTTTTCAACAGTGGAGGAGAATATGCAGGACCTTGATGCTATCAGGCTTCATTTTCTGTCATTGCACATCTCCAGTGATCAGACAAGATCCATGGAACACATTGACACTATCTATAGATTATATCCTTAGCAGTTTTCTCTCATCTCATGGAAGTTTTCAATTAAAAATAAACTACAAAGTGCTGGAACATCACCTGCAGGGTGACCTTAATTTGCATCATATGTATAAAGTAATATGCAAAAACATGCTACAGTTCTGGAAATTATTATTATTTCTTTTTTACTTAAGAAAAAACTGGGAGTTTTGCCATAGAAATTTGGGTATATTTATCAAGTCTTAAACAACAGTTAGTTATTGAATAGATGAACTGATCAGACTTGAATAATAATAAGGGTTTCATTAGTGGTTTCTGCTGTGCGACAAATGGCCCTTGCTGTTAGAAATTCCATATCTTTGTTCTGCTTCTCATACCTCTCATCTGTGTGACTTACTAAAGAACCATGCTTCCATTTTGCCTAAACTATTTATGTCTGTAGACTGAGAAATAAAGGTGAAGAAATAAAATAGCCAACCGCAATGTTTTGACTTGTGATACTTTAAAAGTTGATTTCATTTCCTGCATGTAAATGTTCAACTTGTAAATCTCAGAGTGAACCTCAGACATAATTACTGACTTTCTGTCACTTCAGACATAAATAGATTTCAAATTGCTTAGGTGTAATTATGAAATATGCAAGGGCAGGGCTGAAAGCATTAAATGACAGCTGAAAAACGACGATGTTCACATTTCCTGTCAATGATTAAAGCATGACCCCTTTTCTAATTACTTTCCCCCCCTGCAATGATATTTGTCCTGCAGCTGAATTTTAATATACTGATCCTGACCATTTGCATGTATATGATTTATAATAATCACATTCTTAAAAAGATACCTTTACATCTGTAAATAGAAGATCAAATGGATCAGCTGTCATAAAGGCACATCCTTCTTAATTGAATATGTCAGGATAATGAACACTAGATGGAAATTTCTATTACTATAATTCTAACTGTGTGGTTTACATAAAAAGTTTAGTATGCATTAAAATTTGTATTAGGAAATAAATTCTTATCTTGTTAAAATAAGATACCTGGGAAAAAATCTCCTGCAAGATTTTTCTTTCTCACTGTGCTGAGGATGTAATATCCATAGCAGCTGTGTAGACTTTCCCAGCAGTGAGGGGTAAGAAAAATGTCAGCCATTGCTGCCATGTGTGCTTTTCAGTTGAGAGAAGTTTACCTCATAAATTAAACTATTCTGACAGCTAAATTATTGCATAAAGCCTAATAGTCCTTCTTTAAAGGGTCTACTCTGGAAATAAATTTTTATTGGAATTATATTTTGCTTGAGGTTGACAGAATGAAGTTTTGAAAAATCTTGAGTTTTCCTGGCTTAACTTCTCTTTTAGCACACCAAGTATTCAAAATACAGCTGAAATCAAATGAGATCTGCAGTGTACTCAAAGGCTGGACTTCATAAGTAATAGTCCTTAACCATGAACCTGGTTAATATTTGTTTACAAAGGGGTTTATGGAGTTTTTCCAAAAGTCTTTTAAATGGGAATCAAGTTACCTCTTTATTGTGACCTTCTACTTCTGCAACTTTATCAAAAGACAATGCCATGTAACAAGAGATGCCATTTGGGATAAAGCACTCGGACTGTAAAAAATACATGCTACTGCATGACAGTGCTTAAAAATCTGTGGAGCTTCTAACAACACATTTTGTTTTTCTTACAGAAATATTTGCAGACCTTAACGGAACCACTCTGTGTCTTATGTGAAAGAGCTGTCATGTTCTCTGTCCCTTCCCTCTACTCCTTCTGTAAATATTGTCTTTGGGTCATTGGAAAGTTCCTGTAGCATATCCCTTCCCAACCAATGTCATGAAGAATTATAGCTTGGAAAAAGAATAATTTGCTATATATAGTTACATATAACTGTATATTAAAAGATATGCTTCCAAAATATGAGAAAGTTTATAGCTATGCCAAGATTTATTCTTTTTAACAAAAAGAGGTAAATTGTACATGTGTGAAAAGCCTGATTCTATTCAAAGATTTTTCACACAGAGTAGCCTAAGGGACTGGAAGTCTATGTCATGTGGAGAAGCAGAAGTGATATTTTGCTGACCTGGCAGCCTCCAGAGGAGTCAAGTCCCTTTATTTTGTGATTCTGGCCACTGACCTTGTGAGATGCTTGGACAGATGTGAGCCTAGCACTGACTATCCTGTTAAATGCCATCCTCCACAGACATCAGTGCAACAAAAAAGTCCAGTACCTGGGAATTCCAATTATAGAAGAAATCATTATCCTGCTTTTTATGAAACAAGGTGAAGTATATTAGCCTTTAAACATAAGATTTGTTTTGGGGTTTTTTTTCCATGACAAAACTACTCAGGGAATTGAAATAAGTGCTCTAAAAGGTATTTGCACTGTACATAAGCTAGAGATCTGGCTCTTCAGTTTTATTTTCATGTACTATAGTAACAGGATATCTGGTGGTTTTAAAGGTTAAAGCCTGTCTGAACTACTATAGGCAGTAAACTAGTCTAGTAACTAGACTTTTTTTCACTGGCATTTTTTATGTGATTACAGTGATGCTTAGAACTAGTATGTCACAAATAAATATTCTATCACACAGTTGTTACATCACAAATGAGGATCATCTTTAATAAAATCTTTTTCCTTCATATTTTCTTTCTATATTTGGTAAGCATATAAATGCCATAAAAAATATAATCACTCAGGTGGAAAGCAAATTAGCTTGAGGTGATTCTTAACTTAAAAAATCATTTGCTCAAATATTTCACTTAAAATCCACAGGTCAGAATCTTAACTGATGTAAACTGACACAGCTCTGCTGTCTTCAGTGAAGTTAGGCCAATTTATGCCACATCTGCTATTACTGAAGTCAATGTTTCACCCTGAATTTTATATTAGATAACGAAACACAACATGTTTTCTACCAGCAGTAGCACTGATCCTTCAAGTAATGTGTTCCTTCAAAGTCATTCTCTTAGGAAAATAACTGCCCTTCCATCCCCTTACACATATATATATGTATACACAAACATATATACAGGCAGACAAAAAAAGACAAAGGCATAAATGTATCAGAATAAGATATCCATTAGTTAAAAAATGCACTCTAGACCTCTTCTAATGTGAAGTACAGAAGGGATAAAACAAAGTGGAAAGTATAATTCAGGAAAGTTTTATGAGTTGAAAGAAAGATTTTTAAAATACACAGTCCGGAAAAAGCAAATATGTTACAGGTGGTAGCATTATAAAACTTCATATGCAGTAACTTAATGTTTTATGTACATCATAAATCTGAACTAAATGTAGAGCTTCTTTATTGATTAAGAATGAGAAATAACCTGCAACTAAAGTGATCCCAGACCTTTTAAGTTCCTCCAGTTAAAAATGAGTTTTAATCTGTCGGACAATGACAAGAAATTTGGAATTAGGAGACAATAAAAGAATCTGGGTTAGTTCTTCAGACAGTGTCTATTGATTTACCTCTACTAAAGAAACCCTAATGTATTCCTGATGAGGATCTGGCAAGCAATTTTGTACAGCTCTTGCAATGTCTCCCTGAGCATTAAAAAAAAAAAATCTCTATAGGGCACTCTCTACACCTCCACTTGTATGTAGGGGTTAAGTACATGGGAAATCCTATTCTTCCCTGGACTGTTCCCTGCTGGGTCACACAAACTACCCCAAAGGGAGCCCAGGGGAAAGGGGACAGGGCTCCTTCCCCTTGCTCAGGCATGCACAGGCAGGTGCATTCTGCATTCTGTTGTGATTTTCTAGTGGGTTTAATGCACCTCTGTGTCTCCCTGCGGTTGCATTTCTTCCTTTCAAGCACAGATCTGACTTGTGTAATTTTGCAACCGTTAAGTACAACATTCCTACACATCCAGTCTTATTTCCTCACAAGTCAGTGGGAGCAGAACATAGTTTTACTAACTGCTTTCTTGTTTTGTCTGGCAATTGGTTTCTTGCATTATATTGCATTACAGAGAAAATGCCACATGTTGCCTAACACTGGATCCCTGAAGTTGGTGTAGGTGTCTGTATTAGGTCATCTCACATAAATGCAGGCACATCCAATATAGATATCTGCATATGAGTAAGCTTGCCCCATTCAGTGGAAATACAAATATATAGCATCACCAGTGGATGATCTGAAGCTTTAAATTAGTCTTTCCTCAGGTATTTTCTACGTATACAAATGCTACGTTCTCTCTAAAAGTTCTTTCCTGCTAACTCATGGCTTATGTCCTTAAAGTCCATTCAAACATTAACTTTATTCTCTCTAAATGCTGTGGTTATTCACTTACACATCTGGAATGAATTTAAGTGAAGATTAGTCTGCTTTACTCCTTAGACTGCGGTGTAATTCACAACATACTAGGTTGTATACATTTGTGCAGATCATTTTTAATCAGATGCACAGCATGCTGTTAATATCCTTTAAACTTTTTATTATTATTTCTGATACTGTACTTCATCAAACTCAATTAGACCTGCCTAGTTTCATTGCTAGAAATGGTTTTCTTCAAATATGGAACAGTGCTGTGGTGTGCTGCTTCATATTGAAGAGATATATTCAACAGATATAACAATTCGTACTCCTATTACTTTATGACTGTAACACAAAGAAATGTATTTATTTTCTTTAATCACAAAAATTATATTCCAGCCTCCTGCAGTCTACTCCAGTGGCTTCCAGTGCCTCTATCACTTGCCACTCTTTTCTTTAAAGTTCACTTCTTCATGCTCTTCAGTTTGACACATGCTAATTTCCTCTCCACCAGACCCAGGCAGGTGGGTTATATTCAGAGCTCAAATAAACAGCCAATCTTATTAGACAGTAGGTACATTCCTTGACTATTCCTCTAATCAGTTCACATTTACCTCTCTAAGTGCTTGAAAAATAAATAAGCAGATGGTGAAGTCAGTTAATTTTCCACAAGTGTTGTGGCAGAAAATGGATCTTCGGCAAATGTTCTAGATGTTAACATTTAAACTCAAAATCAACTGCTTGTCTTCACATACACTTTTTTACCTTTTTTAGTATGCTGGAGAGGTAGAAACTATACATGATACAGGAGCTGTGGCCCTTTGACACATCCAGTGCTGCTGTCTGACTTTACAACGTAAACCATCTGGCTCTCACAGATGCAGTGTGCAGGGGTGCGGGGGTTAATATTGTATCCCCTCCATTCATACTGTCTCTAACAGCTACTGTCAATACAAGCCCCCTTCTCTTCCCCAGTTCTGGGAGAAGAGGTACATTTGAAATTCCTGGCTAAGCAGTACAGGAAAGGAAGAAGTCTCTAGCTGAGGGACAGAGATGGGACAGATTATTTTTGATTGAAAAGCTAATAAATTCATTTATTTGACTGATTTTCACCTGTGCAAGGGACAGGGCTGAGACTGTCACATTTGTCAAAGCCTGAGAAGATGAGGGTACTGCTGCCTCCTGCCTGTCCCTCTGTATGGTGATGCAGTGACCTCTCCAGTACAACTGTCCAGAGGATACAGAAACTTGTGCCACTGGAAGGGCAGGTGAAGATGACTTCACTCATAGCTTAAGTATTAAAATGAAATTAAATGCTAACAGTGTCTGAGGCAGCTCAGATAGACTTTCCTGGTTTGTGAGGAAGAAATCAAAGATTGTGAGAATGATTGAGGCATAGGGGGACTAAGAAACTTACTTCATAAATGACCAAAAAACACCCAATATTTAGATTTTGTTTATAGTTGGGGGCTGCTAAATAGAAGCTAAAACAAACATCCTCTTTCAGCTCCAGGGCAAAACACATCATTGACTTAAGGCTTTGAAAATCCAGAATGTTAAACCAAGTCTGGGTCTGGCCTCTCATCTCTGATCATCCTTTTTTAAAAATCCTTGATAAAGTGTGTGTTAGTTTTATGGTACAGTCATAAACCAGACAAATGTGGAAGTAAATGACCTCATACCAGCTATCTCTCTGCAGAGAGATTCACTTGGAAGATAGCCAAGAATTGATTGACACACATCTTACGGAACTAGAGTTAATTAATATGTCTACCAATTCCCAAATGGATCTCAGGAAGCAGAGAATCTGTTTAATGCAGTAACCAATGACATACTGTGTGTGGTCAAGAGACAATTACTAATTGCCAAGAATGCATTCTGGAATAAAGCATTAAAGAATATGAAACAAACCTTTCTACTTTGCAGCTCCTTTATCACTTCAAAACCTTATGCTTAGATCATAATAAAGACTTACGTTTCAAATATCAAAAACCAGTTTTATAACAGAAAATGTGTCCCATACTATAAAATCAATATTCAAAAGGTCTGCTAATTTTTCTACAAGAAGAAATTCTGATTTTATATAACCGAGTCCTCATTTATTTAACAATCACATCTTTATTTTCAGGGAAATTTGCAAACATAAATTGCAAAATCATAAGGTAACTTAAAAGAGCTGTTCTTCACATATCACAGAAGCTACAAGTAACTCAACTATGGATTCACCAGTAAAACATATCCATAAATTAGAGATTGCTGAGAACACAAGATTCTGGTTGCTAAACTGATAACAACCATCAAGTGATACTTAGGTAAGCCACACTGAAACCAAAGTGGACTAATATATATTACATATTTATTTTAACAGAAAAATAGAAGATTCACTTTTCTGGAAAGAAAATGTATTGCAATGGAGAACAGATATATTCTAGTGAAATCTTCAGCCAGGAATATCAGCACAGTCACATTGCTTTCTGCAAGTGATACTGTTTTTCACCAGGGAAGACCATGCTTATCTCTTACGGCAATCACTCACAAAAAAGTACAAGAACTACTACAAGATTTCTGCAACACTAAGGAATAATCATCAACCTACAGATTTAAAAGAAAAAAAAGAAAAAAGAGGAGAAGAGAGAGTAAAATTTGTTTTTCACTAAAAAGTAAGGAAACAAATCCTAGGTAACATATGAAAAACTATGTGTTAGGACAAGTCTGAGGAGCAGGATTTATGAATATGTGGCACTATTTTAATTACCAGCTGTGAGAAAGCTGTCACAGTGTCACCCTGTACTGACTGGTAGAGGACTAAAAGACAGAGTTGGCCACAGAATAAATACATAAAATGAACTACACCTCCTATAAGCTGGTATTTGTCCCAACCAAAAAAAAAGAGAATACTTTTCACTTCATGAACCAGGTAGAATGGGCTTACTTATATTTATTTAAGTCCCTAAGGGAAAAGATACTGTTCAGGGGAGAAAAGGACAGACTATGCTGTGATATATCAGCCAGCATGTCAGCACGTGATTTGGGAGCAGGTCTTACCAGATCCACTCACTGAGCCAATGAAACTAGTGAGAGTGCATTTTGGCAGGAAGAAACTGTGGCTAAACACCAATAAAGATAAAAAAGATGAAAAGGAAAAATACTGATTTCAGATAGTTTACCTCAGGATGGCTTCCAACTTCAATATAGGTGCAGACTGGATGAAAAGCCCCCGTTCCACAAGCGTATAAATGGGTTTGGTTGTAAGCCTTAAGCACCTTGATGAAATTAGCACATTCTCTCTGCAAAGAAACAGGAGAAAAAATGTATCCACAGAGTTAATTCACTGATTATGACTAATGGGGAGCTCTCTGTGTTAAGGGTGTATGGCTGAATGAACAGATTTTAAAGTGTGATCATTTCATGCTGTTTATAAGCTTGTTTATTGCTAAGCATTTAATAGCCTGATTTAGGTTCTCATTTGAATATCTTTGGTTGCCATTTAATAAACCATCCACCCCTGAAGAAAAGATTACATAAAAAAAAATCCTAATTTTTCTTTCAGACACACTTCATCTTTGTAATTTATGCTATTGCCATGTTTGTAAGACAAAACCCATTTATAGAAATGTGTCAGAATGAAATAATGAAGAAAAATAGACCAACTGTTTGCTTGTACTCAATTAAGTAACAATTAGAAGAAAGATGGGCCAGATGGAAGGAGTTGATGAAAAACAAATCATTGATATAATATTTCTAACAATAACATGAATGCTGCCTCACCCCCATCATCTGTGTTTAGGGGCCAGTTTTATAAAGATGTATACAGAGCTAAACTTCAAATTTATTATTGACAGTCCCTAGAATGCAAGCTTTGTAGGATTTGTTCTTTTTATTTTCTACCTAATTATGCATCATGAGTAATTCTAGTTCTTAGCAATTAAAAACTTAACAGGTACATTAACAGTCCCTGACACAAACATAGTTATCTGTTAATAATGGTAAAAATACCATTATTAATGCTAATAAAATGGAAATGTTTAACCTGATAGTCAAGATGTCAACTTTTCCTGTTTATTTACTATTTTTATTTCAATCAGCTCTAACAATGAAAAGAACTAATCAACCTACTGTCACAACGAATAATGCATTTCAAATAGGAGAAAAAAAAGAACACTCCAGTAAAATTTTTCTATGTATATTTGATGACTTTTCATCGTGGAGCACTCAGTTGTACCTCTCCAAGTGGACCAGAGTCCATGGAAATGCCACCTGAGTTACCATCTCCATAGAAATCTCAATGACCAGCATCATCAGTGTCTGTAACTTGTTTGCTAATTAAACCAGATACTTTCAAACACAAAATAATGTCTCTGCCAGGAAAATATATGTGCAATTTGAGGCACGCTGTAGGCAACCACAGGGAAAAGCAATGAACTCACACAGATAAATTACTGATTCCCTGCCTTACACAAAGGACTATACTGAAATGACATTACACTTCCAATTTTATTGTTTATTTGAGTAGTAGATAATGCAATATATTATAAAGAGCATTCAGAATAAAGAATGTTACTATGTCCTTGGCTTACTCCTGATAATTTTTCTTTCCAACTGAGAAAGAAGAAAAGACATAGAGATAGTTAAGGTAATCTAACAGGAAATTGAAAGAAATAGAGATGGATGTTACTAGAGGTCCCTCTTAATCTTTCCATTCTGACCTTTCTTAATAAAAACACACGCAATTTCTAGTGCATATGTATTCTTCCTCCCACACATGTATAAACATGCACATACATTTATTATATGTGTATGCATCCAATGACTGCTTTTGAATGCCACAGTGGTAGAGTACTAAGCAAATACCTGTCATAAATCATCAAAATTGCAATGTATGTTTCAGTATTTTTCTTAATGCTGATGCCCTTTTTTTCATTTTAATAAAGGAAATTTGGAAAAGACATGGAAGTGTGTTAATAATTCAATGTCTGCAAGAGTAAAAAATGGGCAAATGTTGCAAAATCACATAGCATTACAAATGAAAAAAAAAAAGGAGATGGTTCCTTTCTTAAATTCTCATATTCTGTGTTTCTGACAGAGCATCTGACACTACATAATTTAAATCTAACCAATGATTTGCATATTATTAAAAATTTCACTTAAGAGTTTTATCTGGCCAAATTGAGCACACCACTGTTCCAGTAGGACTGCACTTTGCCTTGCTGGATGGATACATCATGATTTTTAAATGTCTTTGTGGTCTACTACTATGCTTTTTTAAAGCTTTTGAAAATTGCCTACCTGATGAACATGAAATGTTAGAGGCCAATGGACACTTATCTTTTCAAAATCCTGTGAGTACATGGGCTAGACCCAAGGTCAGCATGAATCAAAAGAGACTGTGCTGATTTCAGAGGAGCTGTTCTGATTTACACCAGCACAACGCTTGAGACTCTATACGCACTCACTAAATACTGTTCAGCTGGTTATCTACAATATACAGCAAGAAGGTATTAGATAGCTAATACTTTAAAGGTGAGATGGAAAACCCCACTCAATTTAGGCACACAATCTTCTTTGATTTCCTTGTATGGAAATTAAGAAACATTGTATCATCAGATCCACTGAATTATTCCAGATTAGGCTCTGGTGGGGAAGGGAGGAATTAACTCATTCATAGCCTTATTTTTGCTTCAGGTTTTCAGGACTGATAGTAGTGTAAAAGAATAAAGTTCCTCCAGATTTATAATGTATTTCCAGAAGGAGATTTGGCTTTTTCATCCTCTGCTTGTAAGCATTCCTTAATTCCTTGTACAACATGGTTTTCACTACAGATGTCTGAGAAATACACAACCTAGTTAAACAATGGGGAAGGTAAATACCTACAGTAATAAACCTTTGACTGTGACAAATAAATTTATGTAACATTTAAAGTTCCTAGCCCAGTTCAGACTGCTCTTATAGTTTCCTAGGTTTTTATAGTTATATAAAGGAACCATTAAGGTCTATTCAGTAAATTCTCATACACCTCCCTAACAGATTAGGTTTCTTTATATATTCTACATGATTGGAAAAAAATAAATAAAGAGGGGTATTAAGCCACAATAAATGACATCAAAGTCAAGTTACAGTTCTGATTTAAGCCCTTGTCAACTCAGGAAGTTGAAAGTGAAGTTTCTACCCTGCCTGGGAGACGGTGCTATTCTCCCTGGAACAATAGCAACAGGCGCATTGATTTCAATTGCAGAGTAATCAGATTCCTTCCTTTGTCTAATTGTGCTCAAGTACAGCTGCAGAGTTAGAGCAATGCGTGCGGAAATGTTGTACCTATGTGTTTGATATTCTAAACCTAGCAAGAGTTTGCTTTATGATAGTGAATATTAGGGTTTCCTGGTTTATGTGGTTCTTGGTTGAAAAAGCTTCTCATACATCTGTACTATACAATTTTGAATAGCTTTGAATGATTTGGTCCTATTCTGAATCTCAGCACACATGTATGACAAAGAAGATATTCTGATCAGGGAAAGTGTGTGTGCACTGCATGCAATATGGGTCTACCACTACATGAGACTTGGGTGACTGATTCTCATTTTCAGTCTTTACTTCCCCATTCCTGCCCTCGTGGCAAGGCTCCTACAATGGCATTCAGGGCACCGCCAGTTGTGAAACCTGGCAGACAGCTCTTCTGGTCCCGACACCGGTGGCTATGTCAACTCGACTACAAAGCAACTCTCCAACCCCCTTGGCTGGAGGCCTGAAATGATTTGGGTATCTCCAACTGGGCTTGTCCCACTTGGCAGCAGTGTCTCTCCTTGCCAGACCCTCAGGCCAGTGCTATATTGTTAGCATGAAGGTCTGTGCCAACAGAATGAGGCATTTTACTACATGATCTCAGAGTAGAAGGCACTGGATAGGAGACAAAGACAACAAAAGAAATATAGTATTTCAGTAAAACACAACAGATGGGAGAAAATATCCACTGGAGAAAGAGGAAGTAGCCCAGAGCCAGGAGGTGTACAGAATAAATTTTCAGGGAATTTAAACACCATGTCTACCTGTGAGTTCAGCCCTCCAGTAACTTTGCAACCATTTTCACTTTCCCCAGAAAGGGGATGTTGTTTAAAGGGAACATACTCTAAACATATCCATACCTTTTGGATATTGGTCTTTGTAAAGCAGCCGAAGGAAGAAAATTAGACTTAAAAAAATTATTTTCAAGATGGAAAGAAGCTTTTTTTTTTTTTTTTCATATGTAAAAGCAGGCTGGCGTGGGAGTTTAAAATACTTTTAGCTTAATAATGTGAATGAAAATGAATGCAAGGTTTATGAAGTTCTCTGTAGGCAGGAAAGTAGTACTTGGTTGGGTTATGAAAATAAATCTTAAAGAAGAGGAACACTGGAAACACCATAATGAATCATTATAAGTTGTTTCACCCAATAATACTGTTTATTATAATGGGCAGCTTAATATTAAGAAACTTCTCTTGTCTATATAAAACTACACATTGGTATATGCCCTAAAGCTTGAGTTTATATATACATAACACAGTAAAAATCTTAACTGATTGCATATGGTATAGAATGATTGAGGCAGATATTCAAAGAGAAAATTAGGTACATCATGTGGGAGTTACTCCAGTCACCAAAACCCCCATCCATTTATCTTGCCTACCCCTGGAGAGAATTAATCTTAATTTATATTTCAATAAATGGTATAAGGTTTCCCCCAACTGCTGTAGGTTCTGCCTTTGGACTTCTATGGAACTAGCTCTATCTTAAAATTGAAGCAGCTAAGCCCCTACATCATGTCTGAGACCCTTTAGCATAGCCTGCAAGGCCTTTAAGTCTCTGTTCTAGTTTCTTTAGATAGCATTTTTAAATATTTTTACTCTGGAACAGATGGATCTTTTTTTTTGCAGTCATGTGATGGCATGATTGCCAATAGCCTCCAAAGAAACAGTTCGTGCCCTGTCCTGGCTCTGCCATATGCAGTAGCTGAAGCATCCCAAATACGGGGCACAATCATGTTTGTTTCTTGTCATGAAGAAATATGGACTGTATCTCTCATCAAAGCCCAAGCAGACACACTACAGGCATTCCTGAGATTAGGCTGGCATATAAGGACACATGGACATCCAGATGAAGCCTTTCTAATCTTCTGTACAGCAGTAAAGGTTCATTTGCCTAGAAAACAGTGCCCCAGAAATCTACTGGGCATTCTTGAGTGAGAAAAAAGTTTTTACTTAGGTATGTCATAGATGTTTATGTTTCCTCTAAAGTGAGGAAGGTTATAGGGTTCAGATCCTCAGCTCCACACTGATGGGTTTATTCAAATGAAAGTGACTAAATTCATTTGCACCATACCTCATTAATGCACCCAAAGCATCAACCTCAATGCCAGTTCTGTACTAAACTCCTACTTGTGAAATAAGTTGAGAAATTATTTGATTCAGATTCAGTGTGTGAGTTAAAGAGGTCCAGTGTATCTGGACAGAGATCTTAACTCTAAATTTGAGTTCCAAATGTTATATACCATATGTAGGGGCAGAGGTCCTGTCTTGAGGAGATGATAAAGTGTTAATTAAGTTTTCTAGAAGGGCACCCACTATATGAAGATCACTATGTCTAACTTACTAATCAAATATACACATTTATTTTTACAAGTTTTCTAACATTTATATATCAAATTGATAGAAGGGCTTATGCAGAAGAGAGATTAGCCTGAAAGAAAGAAAAATGTCTGCAACCAAAAGCATAGAAGCCAAATGCAGAAAGATTGAAAAACAAACACTACAGATATGTAACACTGATTAGGCTGTGTTATGCAGACTTTTCCCGGACAGTTACAAAAATAAAGTCCATCCATCTGTCAAAACATCTGTTCTGCATATGAAAATTTAAACAGAATTTAGGTGGTTTTTTATGAGTTTCCAGTAATTATCTCTCCTGCAGAAGCCTGGAATTTACATCTTTCAATCTGGATTACTGATGCAGCAAATAGTTTTTAATGACATCTTTTAAGTGGAAGTTAGAGGTTAAATCCCTGTGACCAACTCATATCCAGATTTTTCTCCTTATTTTAAGAATGCTGCTTCATTTTTTTTTTAAACCAACACTGATGCCTATACTGCTGCTCAGATGTTACAGTAAATGCAAATGGCCAGATTATGCAGGATCATAAGTAGAAGGCTAAATAATCTATTACAGTATCATTAGCTTCAACAGTTTTCTGATTATTTAAACCAGATAAGGATCAGACCCTGTAATACATTCTTCCTTTATTTTAGCCTTCCCACATCACCAAGTGATTAAAATATTAGAAGGTTTTGTCTAAAATGGATGGACAAGGGGATTTAAAGCTATCATCTAACAGCTGGACAAACAAAATAAACACTGTCTGTCTTTCAAACCAAAATTGATGGATAGCTTCCATATAAAGTCTCATGCACAACTTTAATTAATATATTTACTATTTTTTCTTCTTCTGTCCAATTAGTTGAATACTCAAGTCACGAGGTCAGGGATATCCATGGAGAATAAGTAATCCTTAATATTGCTGCTGTCATTCAAATTTATCAGACTGCTGAAAGATATTCTGGGCTTATCAGGGAGTTTTTTAACTTCTCTCTTTTGCTACTCAGCTACTGTCAGCTGCAATCAGGTCAGCCTGTATTGGCTAGGTATTTTTTTCAGCATGCAGCAGCATTGTTTAAAGGAAAATATTTCTGAAGTGTTAGTGCAATAAACATATGATTGCCATGTACACAAATGATAGATTCTCAGCTAGATTCTGGTACTTTAGCATGTCAGTAAGCGTGTGCAAAGAAATATTCTTCAGAGTGAGCTCTATATGGCATATGCTTTCACATCTCTTGCTGCTTGTGTGCAAGTTTTTGTAAAAGGCAGCAATATTTTTTTTTCTACTGTTATCTCTCTTTTGTATTAATGGTAACACTTAGCAAAATAAAGTCAGTCTGCTTAAACAGGTCCAGAATAGGTAGGGGGAAAAAAAAGCACACTATTCCAGTCCCATTAAAATGTAATGGTCTCAAAAATTTTATTTTATTGGAGTAAGCAAGTTGTTGCAAAGCTGTTGTGCTAAGTGATGCATTGACAGTAATGGGAAAGACCTCAAGTACTAGAAGCTTTGTACAGGCTCTAGTGGGTGGGGAAATAATGCCTGGCACCTGTACTTGATGAGATAACCTTCCAGCTGAACCTGTACAGGCAGGTGCATGATTTTAGAGTGGGGGAGGCCATCTGGCATGAAAAGATTTGCAGGCTATGATTTATTACTTTATACCCCTTTCAGCTGGGATCAATAACATCATTTCCATCCCTGTTTTGTCATTATTGTACCTTGCAATTAGCAGAATCAATGTTTTTCAGTTCTACCATCCTACCCTCTAAAAAAGAGCTGGTCTGTAGTGCTGAGTAAAGTTGAACAGATGAAGTATCAAGGTATGTATTACAGAAAGGAGTTTCTATTAATTTAGTTCTTGAGGATTACATCCCTTTAGTCAACGCCTTATAAGAAGTGTGTATTGCACCACACACACACATATCCAAACCTAGAATATACCTATGTAAAAAAAAACAAACAACCTAGTATCTTTTAAAAATATATGTTATTTTGTGGACCAAATTCTAATTGCACTTGTTTTCCCACCTCAGAGCTCTGATAAAGCTGACAGATCTGCAGATTCGTTGGCCTTTATATTGGATTGTGATCTGGAGGACTTTACATTAGATTGTGATCTGGAAGACTTGACCTCTCTGGAGATGTCAGAAATGATTAGGTATGTTGACCACTGCCAACACTGCAGAGGAAACATTGATTAATTCCATATATAAAATCTACTCTGCTGTCAAGATGTGCCCTGAGAAATTTCAAATGGAAGGTGCTGATGAGGACTGATAAAACATTTTTTGGTTGCATAGTACAGCTTACTGTACTTCCAGTTATCTTTCCAATTAAGTTATGCCTGTTATCTGATTTTTTTTATATGACAAGAGTTCATGAGAATATTTAAAATGTATAATTTACTCAAGTTGCAGGATGTCTGCATGAATTGAAACCATTAAAGCATCAAGACAATAAAAAAGAAGCCAACTAACAAAGCACATGATAAAAAAAAGCCACTAAAAAAAAAAAAAAGCAGACATATCCTGATTCCTTCAAGCCACAAAACTGCATGCTATCTTAGCAAACAGTTGTACTGTCAGCACACTTGCACAGCAGATGGAAAGCTTCTCTGGTTCTCCCTTCGTGTTATTGAGGGTGAAACACAAAATGTTTCCCTGCCTGTCTACCTGCCTGCTTGCAAATCTGGTAGTCACTACTGGTACTTGGACAATTGGCTCAGAGTTTACCACTAAGGATACTCATGGACGTAGCTAAACCAGGTTGGGATACTTCCTTGGGTCTGTTCTGAAAACAGTCTTAAACCAGAAGCCATTAGAAGAAGCCATGCTTTAAAGATGCCTCCCTTGACTGCACAGACTGAACACATCAAGGCCTAAAATCTTTGCTGTTAGCACTAGCCATCTGACCTAGTGATCTTAGGAAGTAAAATTTCTCTTTTTTTTTCTGCATTCAGTATATTCACGTTGTAAGATATGTTTCCAGTCCTTAAATCTTCATGTAGCAGATGCAAATAATAATTGTTCTAGATCTGTGAAGAGCTAGAAGGGTGCCAAGAAAAGGCTTCATCACTACATACCTGATTTAATGACCACCTCATACTTTTGTACATCTGGTTAATGCATAGTGAACAAGACAAAACAAAGTTTTTTTGTAGATGCAATCCAGCAAACAAGTGGGTTTTCAGGATTTTGCAGCCACAGTGTAAGTGTTGTACATTAAGCCTCTCCAACGGTGTTAGCAAGCTTCTTTTATTTTGAATTGATAGATTTCTCAGTACTACACACTTGCTACAGCACAGAATAAATTTATTTAAGGAACAGAAGATTATTTCAGGAATAAAGCAAAACATTGGGAAGCCATCAGGTCAAGAAAAAGTCAGTTGTTTTCTGACCATAACTTTAAAACAAAATTGGTTTTGCTCTGTAATCTGTCCCACATTTTGGGCATGGCTTTATTAGCAAAGAAATGAACAATACTGTTGGGTTTCAGCTCAAACAGTCTCACCAAGCCCAGGAGCAATTTAAGTTGCAACCACAGTCTAGATCTAAAGAGTCTCTCTCATCTGTCTCTTCTATCTGGGTGGGGTAATCACCTGTCTCCTGGAGAAATCAGATTACACCCCGCCTTTCCGAATAGTATCAACACCTGCTAATTGAGAGGAGTATTTCAGACAAACAGGTTGTCAAGCCTGTTATAGGCACATAAAACATTTAAGACTCCATATCAGTGAGCTTGCCTTTATTCAGCATACTATAGGCATATTCTGTAATGACTTCCACTCACAGCCACCTAAAATAAATATGATCAAAAATTCTGCATTGAAAGTGAATGTAAAGCTGTGAAGTGTTGAAAGAAAGCAAATTACTGTTGCATCTATAAGGAACAGTTGCTTAGCAATATCTGTGCCTGTAAATAAACATACTCTCTAAACTAGACTGTGAAGTTACACGTGCCTTACTGTGGGAATACGGAAATTTGTGTGTGGGTATCAAACTATTTTGACACCAGAGAGAGAGGCTGAACAGAGAAACCTTAAGTGACAGAAACTTAAAATTCCCAGTTAGTAAAAATTTGGCATCAAAGTGTTTGCTGAGCAATTTTTAGGGGTTTTTTGTTAGTTTGTTTTTCTGGGTTTGTTTTGTTTTTTCTTTATAATAATGATACATATATAGTAACATAAAGTTTTCAGATGTTAATCAGGAAGGAATTATCAAAGGAAAAATAGATCAATAGATAAAATAGATTATTTGATCCAACATAGATCGCATCACTCATTCAGAAAAATAAGAAAAAATCCCTGAAACAAAAACTAAGCAAAAGTTATAAATTCCTCATTTATTTACTGTTCTTCCTTTTCTTTTTTCCACTAGCATCAGAATACAAAACTTTCTCTGCACTAAAAAGCTTTTCTAAAAGATTTTCTGCTGACATTAAGATCACAGAACCAAAGAATCACAAAATGGTAGTTGTTAGAAGGGACCTCCGGAGATTATCAAGTCCAAACCAACTGCTAAATCAAGGTTCACCTGGGGCAGATTGCACAGGAATACATTCAGTTAGGTTTTGGAAGTCTCCAGAGAAGGAGACTCCACAATATCTCTGGTCAACTTGCTCCAGTGCTCCATTGTCCTCACAGTAAAGAAGTATCTCCTTATGTTTAAGTGGGATCTCCCATGCTCCAATTTGTATCTGTTGCCCCTTGTCCTGTTGCTGGGCACCACTGAAAAGAGTCTGGCCCCATTCTCTTGACATTTATTAACATTGCTAAGGTCTCCTCTCATCAATGTGATGATGTGGAAACTGAACAAAGCATTAGCTTTGACATAGTCATCCAGTTAATGTGTTTCTCTGGAAAGACACGTACTAAGAATAAATTTTGCATCTTGGGATGCAATAAATCATAATAAGGAATTACCCAACATCATTTTAAAATAGCAACAGCTGGTAATGCAGCTGTAAATAAAAGTAATTCTCAGACTTTGCCAAGGCCGAACTAATGCTTGTGAGGAACACTTATTGATAGAAAATGAAACCCCATAATTTGGGGAACAATTTTTCCTTAGTTTTTTCCTTTACTTCCCCTTTGCTAACAACATGACTTTGTATTTCAAAAATAACAAAGAAAACATTTCAGCAAGACTGCATTAAATCTGCTGAATATTAAGTTTCCTTCAGAAGCAAATTTCTATAGTCACACCTATAAACAGAAAAATAAGACCAAAATTGAAAAATTAGCTTTCTTCTTGATCTATAACAATTTGTTTCCCATACTGAAAGACTTAAATGACTTCTCATGACACATAAGTGGGTAAAATATGAAAATCTGAACAACTGCCAACTTAATTCTTCCTCTGTATAAGTACACAAGTTATTACCTTACAGTAACTGATTTGCCTTGGTCAGTTCATATAAAGAAATATATGCAAATGCCTAAATGAACACAAGCTGTAGGATCAGCATCTAAACTAAAAGCCATAAATGAGGCTTTATGCTGGTGGGTGTGTTGTGGGGGTCCATCCAAGAACTGGAGCTGGCTCAACCAGAATTTCCCAGATGGGAGAATTTCTGTTAGAGTACTCCACAGGGCTTTGAAAGACTCTAGTGTATTATACTTCTTTTGTACCAAGCTCAGTTCACCTCTAAGTGAAGGCTTTGGAGGTTTGTTTTACTCCCCTACCCCCCCATCTTTCTCCTTTGTTTGTAGTCTATGCAAAGCAGTTCTCCTCAGGAACAACATTAAAGCAGCACACTACTTAGAAAATTCTCTTGTCTCCCAAATGGTAAAAAACGCTTTGGTAGGAGATCATACCCACATTAAAAATCATGGACAAGTTTAAGGAGTGAGCAGACTTCGAGGTAATAAACTCGGCATACTATCTGGTATAGTTGGCAGAGTTGAAAAGTATATTCAATGGCACTATTCATCTCACAAATGGCTCAAAAGTCACATTTCTCTTTGTAGTAGGTAATAATGAGAGCAAATCACTTCACTTCAGGTCTGTTAATTTAGATTTTTGCTCACTTTACCCCCTCCTACACCCAGGGGAGATTCACCTTTCTCTTTTCCCCCTGCTGGATGGGCGTCCTGGGTCTTCAGGTTCTGTTAATAGATTTCAGCACTATGCTGGATATAAGGACACTAGAGAAATAGGGATAGCAGTGAGGGAGGGTCGGTGATAGAAAAGATGGCACTCGGGATGTATATGTCCTTCAAAGGAAGAACACTGACAGAAAGGGTTGAACTCCTCTTTGGTATACCCAAAGGGCCAGAGGTAATTTGACCAGAAAAATTGTGCCTGTCAGATGAATTTAGATGCAGGCTTTCTGATCCAGCCAGCATTGTATATTTAATTTTCAGATTTCCTCTTCAGATCTTTGTTTACAAAAACAGATGAAAAGAATTACTTTTACTTTCTGTGTCCATGTTCTTCTATTTTCCCTAAGGCAACAACAGTAATAAAATGAGTTAAAGGGAATAGTGCTCATTTACTGCCAACTTTGTTTTTCAAAAGTATCACCATAAATGGCTGAGGGATTCTTGCTAAGTAACACATCAGTTTTTCTTTTTCTTCTTTCTTTCCAAATTAAATCATTACACTCTCATGGATCTATAAGTCCATGGAATTGCTAGTCTTCCTATGATTTAGGGAGGATACTAAAGGAGGCATAAACTGAGATGGCACATTAACATTTTGGCTTAAATTAAGTATTATCACAATAAATTAGATGGTACATTAATTTAAAGCCATGTGGTTGTACCTGCATGACCTATAAATTCAATAATTAAGTGCCAGCCGTGTTTAAATGTAAAGAAGCATCCACAGAATATAGCTATATCATGTGTAGTGTAAAAAGTCTCACTGCATCTTAACTGAGACTAGGTTTCTAATCTAAAATTATTCAAAATTTCCACCAAGAGCACTATCAAGTATAAAAAAGTCAATCACAGTTGAATACAGGTAAGAATGAATAACTAGGTAAAATTTAAAGACGATTAAATAGCCCAAGTAGATGTCTATCTTCTATAAATTACAATACAGTCAGTGCTATGACACATATAATTGCTCTGATTCACTTTAACTGTTAAGGGACATGTCATGGAAGTAACTCTATGGACCTGCTTGTTCATGTGACACAGCATGGAGAAGCTTGCTGGTACCACGTAAATGTATTAGTACTTTTTGTATCTGTATATTAACATTTATTTCTCACTAGAAACATCCAAGGAGAAGATGGTTTCATACAGCATGCAAAGTGTGTATAAGTATCTGTCATCATGTAGCTTGTCCTCTGTGACTTTGTTAAAGTACCCGTTGAGATTTTAAAGATTTATACATGGCAAGGCCAGAGGGGATCATTTCAACAATTTAATTTGAGCTAGGATCTTTAAAAGTGGCTAAATAAATTAGTCAAATCACACTTAACATCCTAAGGTGCCCTTCAGAAACACATCTTTAAGGCTTTCAAGTCATAGAAATCTATCACACCCTTCAATAGGGATTTCTCTGATTAATTGTGTATCATGTCAACTACTGCTACAGTGCCTTAGCCAAATCTAGTGCAGAGATGTATCAACTAAACATCAGGTAAAACTTTTAAAACAATAGTAAATTAATAGTTTAAAGACTAGATGAGCTTTCCAGAGAAGAAGCTATCCCTACCCTATCCTTACCTGCAAAACTAACTAGTGTTTCTGGTAACTTTTGTAAATCACCCAAGTTTTGCTGGTTTATGACATTCCAGGAATGTCAGGGTGGAATTGTAGCCACTTTTTTTTTTTTTTTTTTTTTTTTTTTTTTCCCAGTTACCTATTATTTAACCCATATGTAATGCAGAGGTTGCCATGTGTTGCTGCTGGGTCCCAGGTGCCTGTGAGATCTTAAAATCAAAATATTGAGGCTCACTAGTAAGGGATATGAGTAACAGCATGTCTGTAGCATAACTTCAGTATAAAAGCTGAGAAGTATTCTGTAGAGACTTTGTCTTCTTTGATCATTACCAAGGTCTGGTCAGGAATCGTGAGAAATATTCACAGGACTCACAGCAACCAGAATAGATCAAATGAGAGACTGAAGTCCAGAATAGCAAGAAATCCTCACAGAATTGCTCATTTAGATGAATTACGTAAGCAAATATCTTATTTGTTATTTATAGTCTTTAATTTTTCATGAACAATGTTACTTTGGTGCTTTCAATAATCTATATTGAGGAAACGGAAATGCATTGTAATACTAAGTACTTATGTGGGACAGTAATTACAATTTTATTGGGAGAAAAAATATATTTTGTGGAAAAGTGTAACAGTGAACTTCTAACAGAGAAGTCCTGCTGTAAGTATTACATAGCTGGGGGGAGTCTTTCTGCCTCTCGTCTCAGCTTACCCATATGAAAACTCTAAAAGGTTTATCTATACACTGAACAGAGCTTAACTAATTAACATATAGTAAGCACTTTAAGAAACAGAAATGAAAATGACTGTTTAAGGAACAAAGGGATATATGGAAAGCAGGTAGAGCTCAAGTCAACCGCTTTCCTCTAATCCCATGTGGGCTGTCCTGAGCTACAGACCTGCTGAGCCTAGATGGCATGACTGACGGCATCAGCATAAGGAATCCCTCTGAAGGAGTGAAAACGACAGTAAATTACCTCTCATAATTATGAGAGGAAATATGGGAGGTCAGAGCTGAGGTTAGCAGTGGGGCAGAGCCGGGGTTATACTCACGCTACAGCTGCTGCAGTGCACCTGGCCTATTAGGGGGGACTTGCATTTTCAGCACTAACTTCCCCTGGAGATCAATAATTAAAAAAGAGGTTTTTTTTAAAAAGACCTCGATGAAGTAGTATAGACTGTCATGTAGAAAGTTTTCAACCACCACAAATTAAGAGTATCTAGTATCTTAGCAGTGGTCCATGCTGAAAGCAATATTAAATCAAGCATGTTTTATTTGTCCTGTATTTCTCGTTCCCTCTAATGCGAGTCTGTTGAGTTATTTTAAGGCCTTTACATTTCACACTCCCAAGGTACTGACAATGGCTTTAAGGAATAAATAAGGGAGTAATAATAAATTTCTTAAATGATCTATAATCTCAATCTGTAATTACAGTTAAAGCAGTCACGTTAAATATTTTGTAATGCACTGTTTTATGGCAAGAATACATAGCTGTAAATTTTTAAAGATTTAAGATAACCTGAACACACCAAGATATACTCACAATCAGTGGGTATAGATGCCCTAATACCATACGAATCAGAATAAATAAAAAAGTTACAGCATGAATAGTCAGAGGATGAGGACCTGAACTTCCCAGTTAATTCCAGAATAGTGCCTCTATTTACAAAGAACAGATTGCAATCAGCATAATGCAATGTACAAAACATGCTCTTTCTTACTATTATGAATTTCTTAACATAATAATTAAAAAATAAAAGAGTATACTTTCATTCTAAGTGCCAAATGTCTTATTAATTTTCTAGATTTCAATCCCAGCTATTAAAAAGGATTTAATATATTACTTAGTATAAAATCAATCTGCACGGTTAAATTGATCAGACATTTAACACTGACCTTATTTTTTCTTAACCTTGAATATTAGATATTTTAGTCCTCACCTTGCAATGCACTCCTGAAGTTTATTCGTGAACATGAAGAGGGATTAATTTAAATATATCATTTCTGTGTAATGATATAGCCCAAGTATCTAGCACTTCAGCTGTCCCTTCACATATATAGCTTAACCCATATTTCTTAGTTTTTCTCTAATTCACCTCTACTGTTCCCAAATGCTTTTTTTATGAAGACAATTGTCCTCAATGGTCTAGGTGAAGACTGATTAAACTATTTTTATTATGACCTAGGAAATTATTCAAATGGAGCTCTCTAGAGGCATATGGTTGGCATTATGAATATTTTACAGAATCATCTCTGAAAATCAGGCCAATAACATATACACACGGGGCCAAGATCTACTCTCAAGTTATACCTTGGCAACCACAGTGATTTCCCATTTGGCTATGCTATGCAAGTTATTGTTTGGCTTATTGCATGCATGTATTTTTTATCATTTCTTTTCCTTCTTTGGTCCTGTCTTCCCATTTTCCATATTGTTATTAAAAGAAGATAGTTATTATTAATTTGGAATTATTTTTATTTGGGGGCTATGTCTCTCCTACCTCATAAATACAGGCAATAAGATGTACACAGGCATGAGTGAAAATGTCCAGATAATTAGGCCTAATGTAACAGTGTCTTTCCTGAGGCACCAAAACTAATGTATAACCACTTGACCTCAATCTTGCTATGAACTCCATGCAGGAAAGAGCTCAGGGAAATCCAGTGAGATGCCACAAAGAGAAATCACTTCTTGGAACTCATGTAGGACAGTGACTAGGAGCAGGGCAAATAAAAAGTTCAAAATATTATGTACTCAGAGATCAGGAAAATAGCATAAAATAGTTAATATTTTGCATTATGATGTTTCTCCTCCCTTCTCTTTCTGGATGATTTTTTTTTTTTTTGGAAAGACAAATTCTCTGTAATTGGCATGATTTCCAAATGTAAACCCTTGGTCGTGAAGACAAAATCTCATTATTTTGACTAAGAAGGTTAAGATAACTAAAGACTGAAGTTATGATCAGATGTGTGATCTTACAGAGAAGGAAGAATACTTTAAGAATTAACACAGGCATAATAAAATATTTACACTGTTTTATAAAATTTAAAAAAAAAAAATCCAAAAAGATTTGTACTTACCAGGATATCTTTTCCAGCCCACTTGCACTCATCCCTTCGGGAATGAGATACAGGCCAAACAATCTAGAGACACAGAAGAAAAATCACGTCATGTTATTTCGTGCTTCAATAATCGCAAATTGCAGACCAAATGCTACAGAGTGTCTCTACCCAGTTTCTCTTTTCTCCATTCTTTTCCTTATTTCTTCCATAAAATGTGATGACAAAGAAATGAAATGATCAAAGCAAAATACAGATAAGTATCACAGTAAAAACAATTTTGAAATATAGTCAGTATTGTGTATCTCAGCAGTGAATCTTTAATACTAAAGACAAGAGGGCTGACTCTCCATTGAGTGAGTGTTCTTTCACTGTTTCAAATCTGATGTAATGGCATGGAGACTAAGAGCAAAAAACTGAAGATACTACCAACAAATTGGATCTATGTGAAATGTGTTCTCATCTTAGAGTTACAGCATCAGAAATTAGGTGATTGCTTCCTCATTTTTATCCACTAGCTCACTCTTTTACTAGGTTAATTAAGCAATAAAAAAGAAGCTGTGGTATTTGAAAAGTATCACACCATCAAAATACAAATGTTTATGCTATTCCTATAGAGCTAGTAACCCCAAACCTAGGTTTACTGCAATGTTTGCTTAGCAGAAAATGGATCTCACCTCATACAGAGAAAATCCAGAGACCTTCACAGTCAATTATTCATGGTTTTTTTGAAAAGCTTTTAGGAATTACATATAGAATAAAACATGATCTTCCCATAAAATGCCAGGCTATTCATTTGGGAGCCTCAGATAATGCAATATGAATGGCCAAATGTCTGGATTACAGCTTTGGTGTTCAATATAGTTTGTTAAAAGAAAGGAAAAGGCAAAGTATTCAAAAAGAAAGGATAAAAATGGATAACAGAAGAAGCTAAGGAAGATGTTAGATATGACATTTGAAAATACAGTTTACTATGACATTTTTAAACTCAAAATTTTCTTAAAACTTAATGAAACCCATCAAACATCTTAACTCTATAAAATAAGGCTGAAAATGTTATGAGCACATTTCCCTCAAAGGATTACCTCTACTTCCTGTTTCTATTCTCATCTTAAATCATGTAGAGAAGTAAAAATTTAAACTTACTGTGTTGAAAAACATTAATTAAACTTCTGAGATCTCTCAAAAGAACCAGTTCAAGTTTGGGGAAAATATTTCTATATTATTCAATATTGGTATTATAATCCATAAAATAAATGGCTAGATGTTACCTTTCCTTATTCTCACAGTCATGTGCTTCTATTAGCATTTAGACAGAAACCTTAGTTCTTTTTAAATAATGGAAGCAACAATTGGTGAAGTCTGAACTCAAGTGCAGCCCTGTCTGTATTGTACTTTTGACTCAAGTTTCTTCCATGTCTTTAATTATCAGACTCCCAAATTCTTTAAGCTCTTTGTCCATTCTTAAATCTAAAGTCTAAATTGCAACTCTGATCTTTTAAGTCCATTGCAATCATTCAGTTCCATGTTACCAAGAGCAATTATTTATATAATACAGTAATATTTGTATATAATTTCAAATAACGTTCTAAAGGTATCTGAATGCTTAAGTATGTAAGATATAATTCCTATCATTCTACAGAGCTGTTTTCTGCAATGAAAACACCTTCTTTCCTTTAATTATTCCAGATGTTTTGAGCATTAAGCTATCAAGCCCCCAGAGAATTCAAATAAATAGCTAGTTTCCTTTATAGCTGCTCTAAAGAGAATAGAAAAGAAAATACCCAGTTTTCCTTTTATCCTTTTTCCTTAGAGAATACAAATGAATAGCCTGTCTTCCCTCTGAACAGAAAACACAAGGTATTTATTGCTATCATCTTAGGAAGCTAATAGTCAAACGGGCAAAAGGTCAGGAACACCAAGAAAAAAAAAACCAACCCAGGGTATTGAAGCAATATATCTTTCATAAAAGGGTACCCTCTGGATTTTAAAATGTGCCATCAAAATTCTTAATACAACAAACCAAACCTCCACCCCATTGTTTACCTTCTTGCATTTTGCTTTATTAAAATAAATTTAATGTCAAATTATTTATTTAGACTCTAAGAAAAGAATGTCACTAAACTGTTTGTCAGCTTTTAATTTGTCACAAACTTTTTTTTAAAAATAATACTCTTCATGGAGAATGGTAAGATGTTATGGACCTATTACTTTTTTATTAATATAGAATCTGTTTTGCTTTGAAAGCAGCAGAAGCAGAGTGCCTACAAGTGCTGGGTTAAACACTCATACTCCCAAACAGCTTCTTTTTATCTGCAAACAAGTAAGGAGTAATAAAGCCTTTTTGTGTAAATTGTTGCAATAGTTGTTTTAGTTTTATAATAGTAAATGTGAAAACATGTCTTGTTTGGGAGAAAGCTGGATTATTCACTTATCATTATACAGTGATAGGTTATAGGCTCATTATAAATTTCTCTTCATAGAGTCAGCAAATGTTTTTGTTGTAATACTGTTCCTGACATCCAAACACTTACTACATAATTTATACAGTGTCCAACATAGTCTGAGTAATAACAATTCTGCAACATTAAAAGTATGTATTTACATTGTACAAAACACAAATGAAAGTACCTTTTGATATTCCTTGATGTTAACCAGGTTGAAAGAAAATATGTGATCCTTTGCTCCAACGTACAGCCGACTGCGTTCTTCATCCAAGAGGAAAGTATGATAACTGGAGCTGTTAGCTAGTCCATTGAAATGGATTATATTGTTGGATTCCAACATTTCTGTAAGATAAAGGCAATACTTCTGTTGTCAATATGGTCAAATAAACTACAGACTTATATTTGGTCTTGTACAGATTTCATTTTAGGAATTTAAATTTATGGAGTAGAAACCAGTGGAAGTGTTAGGTACCTGGGCTCATGAAAGTTTTTATTTCAAGAACTCAAACTCTAACTGCTTGTGAGATTCAGCTTCATACAAAGGTCAAAAAAAAACAAAACCCCAAACAAAACAGTGGAGTAAATTAAATCTGTATGAGGCTTTAAGTGGTAAAATTCTATCCAAGTAATTCATCAACTGTTGGACAAAGTTCAAGTTTGTTCAATGACATTTACAAGGATAAACCTGAGAACGACCAGCTGATAAAAACACATCTAAACACAAAATCTTCTAATTCCACCATACAAAATTATTTCATGCAGATCTGCAATTTATGAGAAAATGGATAAGAATGACGAGTTGACAAGATAAAAATAACACGTACAATCTATTCTTACATGTATTATTATCTTTCCAGCTTACTGACACAGGCAGCATGTTGTTCCCTTGCTTGGAATTGTGTACTTATCCATCAGAAGAATAAAACTAGAGAAGGTAATTTTACTTCTCTTTAAACTCAAGAACAATTTTCTAGTTCTCATACTCATTGAGTCATTGCACTTGCCAAGGACAGGATTGAAGTACAAGAGTCACAGAATCCTGTTAGCTATTAGCAAACACTAATGAAGACATACACATTTTCCTGAAGCTGTTTAAAAATATTTTTCCATAAGGTAATATAGACCACATTAGTATAAACTTCTGTAAAAACACTCTTTCTTTATTCCTGCATATCTACAGTAATATTAGGACCAAAGCCAAACGATCTTTATCATTTCAAGGCATGTCTGCACTAGTAAGTCATCAATAAGAAACTTCTCCCTGTGATGACAAATTCTATGTGGTTCAAGCCCCGACCTTCTGATCTATGGAGGCAAACCCACAGGTTTAGGAGCAGGAGCAGTTCCATCAATGCCAGGCAGCTCCTTACCCTGTACTCATGAGGACAGATGAGAAAGAGAGTGAATACATTAGGATCCAAGGGCTGATGGCTAGAGGGCATGGACAGATCTTCAGGCATCTACGTTTGTGTTGGCTCTGCCACATGTGCAAGCCAAGGACACACATCTCACAAAACAGCTGCCAAAACTCTAGTTGTCTAAGATTTGCCTAACAGTGCAGCTACTTTTTCGTTTTCAGTAGGAATATTGATTTTCCACCATGACTCCAATTGGCAAGTATAAAATAGCATCCCCTATGCTGCTAAAAATCAAGGTGAAACTGCTGTTAAAACAGAAGTTCCTTCATAATTTTCTTTTAAAACTAATTTTCCTTATCTTTTTATGCTCTTCTTTTAACCAAAACAAGGATGATGTTAGGTGTGGCTTTTTGGGACCTAAACAATAGTGGTACTTGCGATTTTACAGAATTTTATCACCTGTATCTTAGTAGTCCCACAGATCTTAAACATATTTTTCAAGTTCAGTTATACCAGGTGGATTCTGAAGCAGACTGATACTCTACAATGGCAAGAATTAGTAGGCAACATATTCAAGGAGGAAAACCCTAAGAGTTGTATACCATTTAGGTTAGCTTTGCCCCAGTATTCTTTGAACTTATTTGGAAAAACACTCACTAGCACCAAAATGAGTTAATATAGGTAGCAGCGTAGCAAAGTGTCAGAACATGCACTATATCTCGTTGTTTATTTGGCATTTTTTCTGGTTATATATAGCTATACACTTCTATTACAGAAAAACTTCTACTGATCAAGACTTAAGTTCTCCATTTTTTTTTAATTATTTTTTTTTCAATCTAACAAGAAGACATCAAATCCCTGCAAGCAGTCTTGTCAAAATAATTCTTCTGGCTTCCTGCCAAGTCCTAGAATCTGACTGTATTGTCCTCCAGTTCACTTATTTGCATTTTGTTAGAGACTTTACTAATTCTCTTTACATTGTAATGACTGATTCAGATGTTGAATGTCGACACGCTGAATAGTCAGTGATGCAGATGATTGATTGCTTAACTTGTCTTAGAACTCTCTTGGCTAGAAATGCTTTACTGTCATCTGTATCTGATCATTTTTCTTATAATATAGCTGTCAAAAGCCTTTGTAATTTTTTCATCTTTCTTGGTTTGATCTCACATAGGTATGATTCTGTCCTTTCTGACTTTGGCATAAAGAGAAGTGTCTGCTGAAGTCAGTGCCACGCAAATGTATAACTGACAGAAATGGAAAGACGATGTTAAGCACACAGCTACTTGGTTTAGAACAAGTGTGATATGATTTTTGCTAATGCAGAGTTCTAAATATTCACACCTACATGTGGTGATTGATGCTTGCTTTTTTTTTTTTTTCTAATATTCATGAAAAATGCCAGATCATAACATTGAGTCTAAGGTTTATTATGGCCAAGAGTAAATTACATCACCATTTTCACTGTTCATATGTCTCCACAGTATAACTTAAAAGGACCAGGTGTAGCTGTGCAGTGAATACTTTTTTCTTTTATGTGACTCTTTAGAGTATGCAACAACATTAAAGGTAACACTGGTGGGGTGGTTTTTTTTGTGATCATGCAATTTAAAGTTCAACTACATTTTCTAAGACTAGGATGCTTCTGAATTTTAACCCACTATCCAGTTTAATCCAGTTTTAATCCAGTTGTATTGCCGCATTACTGGCTTTTGCAGGACATGACCAGATTTCCAGGGCCAACTGCCCCGGAAATTAAGCCTAAGCATATTCCAAATAGTGCATTTCAAGTGATGTGAAACCAGGTTTCTTCCTATCAGGAATCAGGTTGACAATATAGGTTGAGGAAAAAAATGTCCTTTGGATGCTGATAATTCTCATTCACTACAAATTAAATTGAGTTACATCTAAACTAAGAGGCGAAAACCTAAATTATCTCTGCAGTTCTTCTGCTATCCGAATTTATAGGTGTTCCTCCAGTGAAGAACTTCGGGCATTCTGGAAAGGGCTGTTGAAGAGCAAAGCAATGGCATTTGCACAATCAATACAAATTAAGTATTCCAATGTCTCAAATTCATTAGTTTCAAAGTGTTTACCCTCCAGTGTCTTTTCACTACCCAGCCAGTGACTATAGATGAGAGAATGACAGAAATAGCAGCGATAGGACATGCTCCTAGAAGGGCAATGACATCCATCAGTTCTGTAAGTGTTGATCAGTCATGCTGGCAAGGTACGTGGTTGATCAGTGCTAACATAAACCAAGAGTTACAACAAAACTGCATTGCAATGACAAGAGGAAAACAATGAATGCCTTCAATAAGTCAATGAAATTAATACTGTCTACAATGCACAGCCTAATTCTTTGCCATTTTGTTATTGTTATTAAAGGTTGGTATACACATGACCTGTGCAGTCAGGTAATGGCTACCTGTACTTAAAGATGTTATTTTACTTCCTCTGTGCTTTGGTTATTTTTCTTGCAAATATGGTAATATTACTACATCAGTTGTTGCAATGAAGTACTATTTCTTCTGTAATTGCTCAGAGAGTGTTTTCTTATTTCCTTTCGACACATCCTCAGCTGTAGTCATGCTTCTTGTTTTGAACAGAGCCTACAGAGCTAACCACTGCACATTATGACTGTAGTATGCCGTATGAGGTAGATTTAGAGTAGGTGGTGATATTTTGAAGTTAATAAAGACTTCATTGCTTTTGTTACTGGTGCTTGCTTCCCACATTTATTAGGAGTGTTGCACATAATAAAAACTAACGGTTTGAAATGCACCACAGCTTAAAAACCTACCATATTATAATGAGTTTTCATTTGTATGATCAATGAAACCAGCTCCAGGTTGAACTTCTCAAGATTTGTGGGTCAGATTCTCCTATTAACCATTTCAACTACCTTTAATTCACAATCCTTACTTGCTTGCCCCTCACTCTCCTTTCCTGCCACTGTCCATGCTTGAAGTATTCGACGTTTTTTCAGTGTGCCTTTCTGTAGACTATGCATGGTCTTTCTTCTATTAACTGAAGTTTCTGTTGATCCAGTCTGACATGTCAGAACATTCACTTTGACAGACCAAGCTGGCAAATTTACAGAAGGAAAACAGTGCCTAACTCTTACTTCTTTTAAATACATGGTTATTTAATTTAGTAATGGAATTGCAACTTAATAGTATGTATACACAGAGGGATAAATTCCTGCAGTGAAGTCCATGGAGCTATACATGCACAAGGAATGTATATTTGGTTTATTTTTATGACACTATTTTCATTAAAGAATAAGCTAGAAAACCACAGCTAAAGCTAAGATGAATAAAGCCAGGCAGATCCCGAGGTTTTCTTTATTCCTGGTTGGTATTCCACTGTAAACCTTCTTTTATGTCTGTGTTCCTTCAGCACAGTTTGTCAAGAGAAGAACATAACAAAAAGAAAATTATCTTATTTTTCGCTTATCTACTACCAGGCAAGTAACTTTTTTCTTGTGAGAGGGAGTTTGTCTGTGCAACAAATTTGTGAGCTTTGGCCTTTGTTCCTGTTACAGACTTCACAATAACATAGCAGTCAAGATGATTTTTGTTGATAAGGATCAAAGAGCCATATCATTTTCTAGAAAATTCAGAGGAAAGGTCTCCCTGTTTCCTCACTAGGATTCAGATCTGTCCCTGACCTGTTACTGGTGACTTTGCAGAGTGATTGGATTATAAAGGCAGTAACATGAAGGTGAATTAAATGAGTGGGTTGCTGGTTGCATAAAATTCTTGACCTTCATTCCTGTGCCAGCAATGATAAGATCTCACTGCGTATCTCCTAGCAGGAGATAGAAGATGAGTCAATGTGTATTATGCCATCAAACAGGGATTTTGCTGAATTGCGAGCAATGCCTCCCACAATGTCATGCTAGAACATTTCCTTCTCTCTCCAGGCTTTTACTTTGGCTACAGAGTTATCAGGTGGCCACAAGTCTGCACATGCATTTGTTGCTTACACAGATGCATACTGTGCCTGTTCTGCATATCAGCATGTATACGTGTATAAATAATCCCAGGTATAAATTAGTCATTACTTTATGACTGATTATTTGCTGAATTCTAAGCTACCAATTCTACTGTGCAAGGGAAGAAGTGGATATTTTAACTTCTGACCTCTCCTGTAGCTTTCCCATTTTATTGCTCTCAGTGCAGATGGTGAAGTCTGCCCCTGTGAAACAGTTAAGGAAAGGGAAGGGACTGGCAGGATATCAAGACAGCTTCCTGCAAGGCATTAGCCAGCAGAGTTTATTTGGCAAAACCAGGAATATAAGCAGGGAAAAGACACCAGATTTGTTGTGATTCCATTTCCCATCTGAAAGAGATAAAAGCTGCCATGCACACAGTGGAATATTTCAGTGGGGTATTTCCATATTTTATAAAAGGTGACAGGAACTGTCAGATAGAAGATGGGTGCTTGTCAGGTGTCTGAAACCAGGTGAGCTTGACCCCATCCCAAGTATAATTCTGAGTAACATGGCCAATGGCCTGAAGGGTAACTTCCCACCTCCACCCAACCTCCCCAGGATTTGACTACTTTATACCTCAATTACCTCCTTTCATCTACACCTCAGACATCACTGGAATGTTAGGACCAAACCCATAGGGAGGAGGACGGTTCAGCTGTCTGCTCTAAGAAAAAATGAGTCTTGAAAACAGTCTATAGTATAATTAAATAATCCACAAAGTAATTAATTAAAACGAAGGACAGCTAATCTATCCACTGTCTAACATTCAAACAATAATTAAAAAAATAATAATTGTAGAAATCTTTATTTTGCTACATTTTTAACTGGTCAGGCTATCAGTCTTTTAGTAATATCCAAGCTGTTCTAATATTTGCAAATTATTTTTAGCATATAGTCTTTGATTTTATACTAGAAGCAGAAGAAAAAATATACAGAAAATTATCAAAACCCTCCTTGAAAGCTTATGTTTTCACATGATTTTAGAATTATGCTCCTTGGGAATATTATAATGTGATCAGTTCTATCTGAAATGAAACAGGTTTGTAAAGTGTATTAAATCACATAGTGCAAGAAGTGGTTTGTCCATTTTTAGAAATGTAACATGAAAACTTTTGTAATCAGCACCTTTGGATTTTTGCTACATTATGAGCCAGATAATCTTGAAACTACACAGCATTTGTTGTTGATGGCAATTCAATGTTATTGTAATTCGAATGAGATAAATCACTGGGAGAAAAGGGAGGTTTATCTTATCAGTAATCAAAATACAATTGGAACAGAGCCTCTCACAGCTGTTCAATCACTCCTAGCTTTCATCCTCTTCATCTACCTTATCATAACAGTTGCCAATCACCTGGTTTCACTGAACTCTACTGGAAGGAGAAAAAAACAGAACCCTTTTTTTTTCTGAGAGAACATGCAGTTCAGAAACATAGTTCAGGGAACTGTGTTTTCATTACAATTTATCAGTTAGAAGTAGCTAGGACAAGATATACAGTTTTTAGTGCACTCATGATGTAAACCAAGCATTTTAAATGAAACACTCCTGCCTACCTTCCACTGCAGCAAAGAAAACTTGAGGGCCATGAGTATAGTTTGATTAAAACCAGATACATGGAAGGAGGAATGTTGCACCAATGTTTTGTTTCAGTTGCACCAGCATAAGCATGGACTCCCTTGACTTCAAAATACTGATGCATATGTTTTTTATACTGTAAAACTGAGAGAAGATTTTAGCTCATTAATGTCAGCGCTATTTAGCTACATGACAACCCTTAAAGTGTTCTTGATTTGAATAATTGAAGGGGTCACATGATATTTCAAAGACATAAAACATTAAGATTTTTTAAGCCAACCTGTTTTCCCTTTACTATTTACATTACTTGTCCTTTTTGTCTCTGAAAGTGAATCCAGATTAGTTCTATTGCTTTTTTTTTTCCTTACAAAACATGAGAAATATTGACCTCTGAACTAAATAAATAATTCTAAAGCTTGATGTCATACATTTGTAAAATGATTGTAACACCTTATATTTTTGAATTTGGCTTTGTGTGAAAGGTTATGGCACATATTTAACTGTGAACTTCACATGTATTTAAGCACATCATTGTTACAGACTCAGAGACAATAACTATTACCTATAGCTTTTATTTTTTTTTTGGGGTGTGTATCAGGCAGGAATATATGATGGCAAAAAGATACCAGAACCCAGTTTTACTAAGAAGTTATCTCTCAAAGGGAAAATTTATCTGGCTTAAGATTCAGATAGGTAACATCTTTATTTGTGCTGGTATAAGGAATACTCAGGAGAAATACTGGAAGTGATGCATTGTACCAGTTAGCCCCCAGATGCTAAGGACAACATCATAAGTTTAAAGGTTTTCTAAAAAGTGGCAAAATAATATGGCAAAATACTGAGCTAATGAGAATGTTTTCTAAGCTTGCTAACTCACATAGTAGAAGCACTGTCAGCATATTAACTCAGCCCTCTACCATGGATAATATATCCTTGGTGAGCTAGGTTAGCTGCCTCTGGCACTGCATGACCCCAAATTGCACCACTTGAGCTTGCACAGGTAAACAGCCAGCTAAATCCCATTCATTAAGTAACTCGGTTATCAGATCTAGTTAGCAGTTCATTAATTCTCACCTATTGGTATGATACTACTGGAAAGTTTGTTGTCTATGAGAAGAACCAGTAACAGTTATCAAGAAAGTGAAATTGTTGGCAATTGTCAGTTCAGGGAGTACCTTATTTATAAACAGTACCATCCTTGTCTCATTAAATGTCTTACCACAGAGGCACGAAAACCTTTTCAATGACTAACAGCATAGATAGTTGTTTTGCCAAGGCACAAATGTAAGGTATTTAATTTGCCAAGTGGGAAAGACATGGGAGAGACTGTCATATCCTAAGCTCTGCATGGCTTAATTTACATATTGGGTCTAAGTGCAGCACAATGCACAGTTTTTACTCACTGTTTTTTCCCCAGAAAAACAAGATACAGATTCATAAATTAGTAAGGTTTTTTCTCCCAGAGCAAAAGCAGAACAAGAAGGCATACTTACTTGCTCAAAATATTGACCATGCTGTAGTATAGACACACCTGATCAAGCCTGAAACTTGCTCATGTAGTGTCTAACAACACTGGCTAAGAGGCCAGCAAAGATTAATTGATTTGCTCTTCATCTGATTGTGCCTCGATAAACCTGCTTATTGAATGACAAGGGTGTTCACCAGGCTAAGCAGGCAAACTAATTTTAAGTTAGCTCAGGGGATATTTATCATCATCATGACAATTAATGAAAATCAGATATACTCAATGCAAAGACAAAATGTCTACCTGCTGGTTTTTGCACAAGTGCAATTTAAGAAGTTTTAGGTTTATTTATTTCTTTTTCAAGTCAGTTCCACTTCCAAAGAATCATTATTTTAAAAAAACCAAACCAAACCAAACAAACAAAATTCACAGGTGGAAATAAAATTGTCCAAGTAATGTCAAAACCTGTCGAGATGTTTGGGGAATATTAAGGAAAAAACTACTTGCAATACCACGATATTTTGGAGGATTTCTTTCTGAAAAGCTGGCATATTGAGAAGGACAGCTCATTCATTCTCATTCAACTTGTAAAAACACTGTCCTTGATTCTAAATTTCTAACAAACATGAAAGTTCAAAAACAAGTTAGTGTTGTTACAATACATATACCATAGACAATTAGGGATCAAAAGTAACAATGCTGTTGTAACAGTAAGTTTATTGGAGATGAAGTTGTGATAAAAAATTCCCTCTGACTACAAGTGTCTATCTTATTCAGTGCAAAAAGTATTGAAGTATTTTGTAAAACTTAAAAAAAATCTTGGTTTCAGATACAAAACCAATGTACTTCAAAAACAAGTGAGCTCATTTAAAAGAATTAATAAATATGAGGTGCTAAGTTTATTCAGGATATCAGGGGAAATTTTCAAAATGCCCAGTGGTTCTATTTTCAAGTGTGACTTTGGTATTTGACAACCAGGTTACCAATGGCTCTTGGTGAGACTACAAGGTAGGTCCATGAAGGATTTAGATGTCAAATTTGAGACAGTGTGAGACTGAGGGTAACCTGCAATGGGTCAGCCAGCAGCGAGTGAGCGTGTCAACTCTCTCACTGGTATAAAGGCTGCAAGAGAGACTGTCTGTCTACAGCCTAAAATACTTAGATGTAGGAGAAAATCCAGCAGAGGTAGATCTGGCCTGAAATGAAAGCAGTCTTTTTTGTGTGGTTTTTTTTTGTTGTTGTTGTTGGTTTTGTTTTGTGTTGTTGTTTTTTTGTTTTGTTTTGTTTTTAATTACTTAGCTGACATAATAAAAATGCACCAATTATTTACTAAGGTGAATTTGTTAATATACACTCTATGGTTAGGAAGCTTCTCTGGAAATTTATTAAATTCTGGAAACATGCAAAATTGTGAAATAGAATAATTGCACTTGAGTTTTCAGAACTTCAGGGACAGATTTATGATGTAAAACGCATTTGAAGACATTATTTGAAGGCCTTTTTATGCTTGAAAATAATGTATTAAACTCTTGTGTCTCTCTGTGTAACAGCTCTTCAAAGTGTTGTGATTAGTAAGATGCAAATAGACTTTGGGGTTGTTCTGCTTGTAGGTAAATCATTATATTTTATAGAGCAGCTGGCTTTGATGGACTGTGTCCAGCTTTTCCTATATGGGTACAAATCAGTGACCTCATATTTCCAATTTCAGACACAGCCATCAACACTCCTTATGTTAAAATTTGGTTTTGCAGAGTGGAATCCACCCTTCACTTTGATCACATATCCAGCACTTTTGAGGAATTGTCTTTTCACATTAATAGAACAGATGAGTAAAATTCATGCTTGGATTTACATCCTTCTCTCTTCCGATAGTTGTGTCTTTTAATCCAAAGGAGAGAGTTTGGATGAATTTCAGCAGAGGGCTGAAAGCACTGACTGCAGTTAAACGGTCTGTGTAGCTCACATACAGATACATATTAGCTCTGCCAATTCACTTTAACTGCAGCAAAATAGAGGGACTTCTTCTAACTGGCTCTCCCTGCACAGAAATCAGTGCCAAAATAGACTTAAGTGATGATGCCTAATTTTGTTCTTAATTTACCCTAATGAAAAGAAATAGAGTTACACCATGGATAAAAGAATATGACTGCTGTGGTTCTGCAATATGTGGAAAATATTTAGTGTCTATTAGATTAAATATCACTTCAAACTAGTCACCATTATTTATTAAATGTTTCCAGTTATACCTACAATCTGTTAGGTTAGGTTCTGTACATCAGAGAGGAATTTGTAGTTCTTTCCTTCCATCTAAATGTCATAAACATAACTAACAATCAAACAGTAGCAATGCCACCAATACCTTTTTTTTCATCTCAAAGCGAATTTTCTCATGCTTCATGCTGCTCTATTTACATTTCTTTCAGGTTAAACAAACCAAACTAGTTCTGCTTTCAATGTTTCTGTAATTATTACACACTCAAATGTAGAACAAGAATTTTCTAATTAACCATTATGTTGAAAATAGAAAATAAACCATAAATATAATTTTATAATAATTTTCTGGATTCTGGGCATACTCCAAAAGGGTTTGGAGGAGTGTTACTACCTAAAATTTCATCACATGCCAGCGAACTTTGAACTGTAATTCTGAAAACACCAAGAAATTATAGTGTGAAGTTAAGTTTTATTTTCAAAAACACCTCCAAAATGTCTTAATCCACACAACACACATTTAAGCTGTGGAAATTTTTGACATGGGTTGTTTTAAATGGTAAAAATGCTTATAGTTTCAAGGGGCAAAGTGTTAGGATCAAGAAAAAGAAATCCTTAAAAGTCTATTAAGTATAAAGACAGCCTCTAGCTCACAAAGTTCCTAAAATTCAAATTGTAGGAGACTTAAGAGAGTGTTCTGGGGAACAATTGCTATCTGATTGAGTTAACTCTATTATCTTCTCCTACTATGGAGAATCCCTATTATGGAAGCACCATAGTATGTTTGCTTTGGCCACATTTGTAGACAAATATTTCCCTCCTGGTAAAACTGCAGATGTGACTTGAGGTTTAAAGAAAAGTGAAGATGCAAGACATGAAATATAATTCTAAAAAATAACTGCTTCCCATCCCTTCTCACCTCGAACATGCTCTGTGGCTACCAGTGGGGACTCCCTGACCCATCCTCCTCTCTACTCTGTCTCCACTCCTCAAAGCCTTTGGGGCCTCCCTGGGTGAGTGGAAGTATTTGCAAACAGCATCATTTCACACTGATTGAATCCATCTTCTGTAACAGAATTTCAACCTCTAATTCTTTCTAAATACCTTTTGCTTTGAAACAACATGTCCATATTTGATCTTTTAAGTGAACACCAGAAAGACCCATCAACAATTTCCAGTAGAGATGGAAAGTGAGTGGATTATCAGCACTCAGGTAGCACCTGCTGTCTGACTGGGCTTAATGCATGACAAGATTTGGATACAACTTCGTGGTACTTGACCTCAGAGCACAAAGTTCATTTGCTTAAAGACATGTCAATGTAAATATAGTTGGATTTGTTTGAATACCAAACCACCTAGTGCAGCAGGCTCTATTTAGAGCAGCGTAAGAAAGGGATTCAAAGATAACAGAAAGTAACTTCAGGATGTTTTGGCGCCAAGCTCACTTGGCCAGTCCCACCTGAACCAACTCATAGCCAGTGCCTGGTGGATGCTATCAGCTGAAATGACTGAACTGCAGCATGTCCAGCCACATTTCCTCCTTGTGCAGCAAATATCAGCAAGGAAGGGGACACGCATGCAAATTACAACTGAAAAAAGTGAAAATGATGTTCTGAAAGTAATAAAAACAAGTAATATTTTGTTCAACTAAATTAACTGGGAATGGAGATGGAGAAAGCTGTGTGACTGCCTACCGTGCTAAGAATGAATCTTTTCCCAGTTAATTTATTTATTCTTTTCCTCTCTCTTTGTATTAGCACAAAGGAAGTCTAGTCCACGCAACTGATCCTAGGTGTCCTGTCAATCTCAATAAATGATAGTTTATTAATTGTATCAACACAATAGCATCATTATCCTCAGCCTTAGCATCGGGAATAAATTTCAGTGGAATTTTGCATCAGAGAAGAGAAATAATGAAAGCTTTATGTTTCTGAGGCTCCAGTGGAATATCAACGAGAATCAGTATATAATTTTTTGCTCAAGCTACAAAAACTGCACTTTTCTTACCAAGACAGAGATCAGAGATCACTTTCTTATCATTTAGTTTGTGTCCCTGTCAGAAGAGAAGCCTTTGGAGGATAACTTGTAGAGCGAAGGTATTCATGAAACGGCCCATGCCCACTGAAATAGAAAGCAGGGTTCATCTTCTTTTCTTTATTATGTAAAATGACAATTATGAAAATGTAAAAATTGCTAAAAAATGTACTGAAAATTTGAATTTAGTTCATTTTTTCACACTCTACATTTCTTTGCACTTTGAGTGATTTAAAACAGGAGAATTTTCACCTGAATTCAGGAAACATTCTCCATTGGCACAAAATTGCCATGCCTCCACAATGAGTTTAATGAATTGCTTACACAGGTTGTATAGCCCCAGTGTAAGCTTGGTTTATGTAAATGACACATTGAAAATTGGAATGTTTTGGGGGAAAAGGCATGGCACTTTCCACTTACCCTTCCAGATCCAATGATATTATTCATTCTCAGCAACTCTGCTGGTTACTCTGCTAATTTTCTTCAAAAGAATGCTCCTTTGGGTGCAATATTCAAGTGTATATGTATGTCAACTGCCGCACAGGCTTCCAAATGCCCACATTGATCCAAGATACCATGAGTCACTGTTGACAGATGAGGAACATTCACACAAAACCCCCACTGAAAGTTAAAGGAGAACTCACATTTTTCCTTGATGGTAACACACTAACACATTGAGGTTAATGGTATACTCCAGAGATTAAAAAAAAAATAAAACAACAAAAAAAAAAATTTAAAGTTGCAATTCACTTAAAATTGAACAGGACACTGATTCAGTGTTTCCATATTAAAGCAACATTGGGTGGTTTGAAATAAGTTCTAAAGAGCCAGATTTCAGCTGATGGAAATTGATACAACTCTATTGCTCTATTGCTTTTAGTAAACCCAAATTAATTTACAGCAGATGTGGATACAGCTTAAAGTCTTGAAGTAAAGTGTAGTAAGTGTGTCTCTAAAACTCTTTATCATATAGCAGGACTTTTATTAAATCTGGAATAAACTAACTTTACTATAAAGTTTCTACATGTTTATAATTCATAAACATGTATATATATATAATGTTTGAAAATTAAGTAATATCAAAGGAAGACATTACAAGGCAGCATCATAACATAATGTTGCAGACTACATTCATACTACTCAAATGGCTGGGGAAATGACTCCTTGTCCTGACAATGAAGGGGTTTCCTACTGACATAGGCAAATAAGAAAATCTTCAAGAAAGGATACCTCACAGTCTTGAAATCAGTGAACCCCAAGCCTCAGTGGAACATTATAAATTGGTTTACAAACAATGCAATGCATTATCAAACCATTTCTGTTTCCTATACTGTCAAATAAATATTCAAGATAAAGAATTTGCCTTATTTTTTTTTTCTTAAACAAATGTAATTCCAGCAGCAGTTGACATGGCTTCTAATATAATGGCAAACCTTTGGGTTTATTTGTAGCTACTCTAATTATGACAGGCATCAGGGTAGATGTGTTTTCTTTTTGTAGCCACTAATACTAATTTGACCTACTGGGGAAACAATTTCAAAATGTCAACATTTGCATGCCTGAACCCTGCTATGAACTAAAAGGATTCATGTGCAGAGGTCCTGCCTCAAGCTGTGACACAATACTTACCTCCTCAGAGGGAGTTAACACGTTAATTTGAACAAATGAAATTAGAACAGCCAACTCTCCACGGTGGTCAGAGGAAAAGTGCTCTGACCATAGTGGCTGACTGCAGTTTAAGTAGTGTATTAATTAAACTATAGTATGACAACTGAATAAGGAGTTCATAAACACTCCACAAAAGAGGTCTTCAAGCTTGAAGGCATATGTGAACCCAGTCCCCTAAAAGTGACTGTTGCCTTTTTTAGAAGTATAAGCATTGAGATTTAAAACAATAATTTACACATTTGCTGCATATGCTGGTTTCTGCAGGTGCATATTCCAGAAAGTACTCCTGAGATTCAGATGCTAACAAGTTTGAACAGAAAACTGGTAGAAAGGTCTGCAAGCTGAGGAAGCTTGCATCTGCTCCACTGCTTAGTTCAACCCATTCATGACCCTTGAGGTCTATTCTAAAGCCAAGTAAAGGCAGTGGGATTTTACTGATTGTGATGAAAACTGAATCAAGCCAATGGATTAAGGGTCTGATTCCTACAGGACCTGTGTTTTCAGGAACTTCCTCCAAAACATTTACCCTTATAACCTCTGAAACATATTTTTTAAAGTATGTGCTTTAAGCTAAAACACAGGTCCCCATGGATGTCACTAGGTAACACTCTTGTGAACAGCACTCCAAATGCAGTTCTTATCTTGTGATTAAATATTCAATCCAACACACTTTGCAATGATCTCTATAGGGAAAATATAAGCAGAAGGAGTTTTCTATTTGGCCTTAGTCTATGTCATGTGAGTTGAGAGTGCTTTTTGGGAAGTGGGATTTGGTGTTGGTTCAGGCATGTTATATGCATGTCATACTGTCTCCCATGCTATTTGAGAATTCCATTTCAGAATACTGCTAAAACAATGGGTGGTATGCACTACAACTAGCTTTGATATCTGATACAGGCCTAAATTTTAGATATGTCATGAAGCACGTTGCCTATAATAAGTGCTATGTACATGAATGGGAGTTGCAAGGTACTGCTAAGGACCTCCACAAAGAAATCATGTCTGCCTAAATTTAAGAACCTAAATTACACGAATCAAAACCTATTTAATTTTGCAAAAGAGATATCAATATTAAATTGGATTGCAGTATTTTAAGTATTCATTATCTGTCATGACTTTGATTAATATTTGTATTTTTTTCTGTCATCCTTACTTTGTTCAGTATGCAAAATGGATGGCACATCAAATTTATCTTTATTTTTCAGCTTTTATAGTATTTGCCCTAATGACTACTTAGCCTTCAAATGCTGATCTGGAAGAGAGAATTATTAAATTGCTTTTCATCTTTCAAAAAATCTGAAACAGTAACATGATTCAATAGAAGAGAAGCCATTATGATTTCTAATTTATTTAGATACAGGAAGAAAGAAAAAAAGGAGTACCCTAAAATAATAAGCATTTTATTCAACTTATCAAGTGCTGATCTTTGAGAATACTTAGCATGACAAGATAACATTACTTCAAATCACAACCTCAGACTCTGCCAAGTGCAGAAATATGCCTGTGGATCCTCACAGAATGTAGCCAGATTAATAGCCAGTGACCATCTAGCACACAGCACACAGGAATAATAGAGCAGCAAGATAGTAAGTTTAAATATCCTGGAGAGGGTTTGAGTACCTTCACCTCTTTGTCCCCTGCCTCACACATCATACAGATACTAGATTCTGCAATAAATCAAGTAGTGGTGTTATACAAAACAAGTACATCCAATCTCACTTTGCTGCTTTACCCAACACCATCCTGTGCATCAAGCGAAGCAGAAGTCCCTTATAAATAACAGACAAAAATCATATAATCAAAGGATGCATGGAATTGCTGCAGTTCCAATGTGAAATGGGCTGCTGGATCCTTCAGTTGTGTGAGAAGTTCCTTTCTGGAATTCAGACCCAGTGGTAGTCAAGGCTTTATGCCACAGATTTGTATCCAGAAGCGATTGTGTCAGCCAAAAAATTCCAAATAGAAAGAAGCAGGATGCTCAGCATGTAAACTCTCAGTCCAAAGTATTACAGGTTATGAGAAACTAGCTCCATTGATTTATCACAGGAAGTACCAGTCACATTTAATAAGTGTTCACATAATAAGGCATTTATTATGAAGAAGTGTATGACTTTTCGAGTCTTAAAACTTAGCACACAGTCATCTCCTACTGAAGTCAACAGCATTTAACTCCTAGTTTAGATTATATACACTGAAGTGTTTCTGTAAGTTAGGAACATAGACTGGTTTATAATTAGGTGAACATACTCCGCATTTTACTGTGGAGTAAAAGTAAAGGGAAATTGACAACATGTAGTTTCCTCACATCGGAAACCTCCGTATCTGCATGGACATCCTAATTCCTGTATAATCCTGAGTGGTTTACCTCTTAAAATAAACAGACTATACCTTATGTCCTTACTGGATTACTGTGAGTAGGATGTTTACATAAAGGATATAGCTAAGTATTCACTGAACATAACAAGTGTGCAATTCATTCCCATGCATTAGAGCCCATTATAATTTGGTGGCTATATTTAAAAAAACCAACATTTAACTACGCCAGCAACTACTATCTAATGCTAATAATCTAATTTTGTCCAATCCTTTCCCTCCAGAGTTTTACTCATTGAAATGTTTATCTGCACTAACACTACCCATGGAACATAAATATCAAGATGAGCGTTTTCTGTGAGAGAAAGTAAGCATGATTTATTGTCCGGTTGTATTAGACACCAACTTAGTAAACATTATTATTTTAATAGTTAATAATATTGATTACACTGTGTTTTACCCATCATGCAAAGATCAGCCACACTCCAATAAAGAAAAACATCCAAGTGTCATTTTCAGCCGCTTATTTGGGCAGTGCAGAAGTGTTTCAAAATGGAAGCAAGTGTTTTAAAGATTCTTTGTACTATCCTAATTTTGGAATATCTCCATAATGTGAAACAAAAAATTCTGAAGCTGTGATGACCTGAACTATGGGGAACTGCAATGCTGAGTGCAATTTTAGTCTGACACAGCATCACAAGACTAGAACTTACTGTGCCTGAGCAAGTAATGTCTGTGGAAAAAGGAGACAGCTAAAAGGTGATCTAATTATTCCCTTCACTTGCCTGTTGGGGGATTTTAAAGAAGAGAGAACCAGACTATTGCCACAGGTGCACAGAGAAAGGACAAGAGGTAACATGTACAAATTGCAACTAAAAGAGACATGAAGTCTTGACTAGAACAATAACCAGAGAGGTTATGGAGTCTTCAACCTTGGGTATCTGCAAAACTTGACTGAATCAGAGGCAATTCCCCTGACCTAGTTCTGAATATAACCTTGATTTGAACAGGATGTTTTATTATTCACTCCATTCATTCCCCCCCCCCCATGAATTGAGTGTACTTTGTTAAAATAGGACCTAATAAAAAATAATAGGGCATGACAGGTTTGTTCACCCTATTATTAAAAACAAAGCTGTCACTAACCTGTCTTAAGTTTGATTTATTTTTTTTTTTTAAGTATTCCTAAATGTAGGTAACAGAAAAAAGCATCCAAATAGACACAGGAGAAATGGCACATACTGATCCTTGTAGAGCAGTTGAGGGATACAGTGGAGCTTAAATAGTGATGATTCTCCATTACTGGTTAAATGAGGATCCATAGCTCCCACTGGAAGAGAGAGGACTGAAATTGCAAATGTTGTATTGTAGTTTATATATGTCAGATACAATAATTCAGATGTAATTTTGCCCAGATTCTCAAATAGAATGAATATATTGCCATAAAGTTATGTTACATGTTAATCATGTGTTTATTTGTCATTCTCTCAGATATGTTCTCAAGAAAATGTCTTTTAATTAATAGTATTTACAAATCATGCAAACATGAACAGGCACTACTTGTTTTGGAGTGATATTTTCTACAAAATAGTCCTCCATTTCTTTAATCTAAATTTATTTTTCAAGTAGAAAGAACAAATAACATTGGTAATACTGCAGTTTGCTTTCATTACATTACCACATTAAAGGTCCTTGTGGAAAATTTTCATGAGGCAATGTGGTAAATATCACAAAGAAGGGGCATAGGTAAATAACACCTTAATGGTGATTAAGTAACAATCTCAGCACACTGAGCAAATGTTGGTCCTTTTGACTTCAGCATTCACAAAATGTTACTCCAGCTGCTGGACAGCATGTGCACAACAGCCATAAAGAATAAAGAGACTTAACAAACTCAACTAGTCTAATTTGCAGAAGAATAGCCTAGAAGAAACAGTAAATGTATGTACTGAGTTGAGAATTAACAAAAAAATAAAATACACTGTGCTAACGTACTACATTAGGGCTATTTAAGAAACAAGGAAATGTTGATACAGAAAGACAAAAGAATTGCAGTGTTAGGAGTAACTCATTTTCCTTTTATGGCCTGTAACTGCATGGCTGAACATTGCCACTAACTCTGTGTTTTCAGAACGTACTGAATTAAAGAAAACTCTTTTGTTCCATTTTGTCAGCCCACATGCTGACACAGCATCTCATCTCCTATTGTTCTAACGACTATTATTTGATGCATTTGATGTACTGAAAGATAAAAAGCACAAAGATTCTAGTTACCTTAGAGATAGCAATAGAAGAATTATTTAGCGAAAGAACAGCTGAGAAGGAGCTGTTTCTGGCAGCTTCACTCTGGTGTGTGTGTTAGACCCACAAATTTGAGTTCAGACCCTGTAAGTCAGAAGTCTTTGTTGGGGCTCTGCTATGCACTGAATGATCTCACCCTCTCCTGACTCCCACACACAGAGGTATACAGGGAAGGGCAGGCTCAACCAGTCTTAAATTCCTTTGACAGTTCAGATTCCAGATAGAATCTGTAGCAGTGAGGAAGAAGCATGGCTCATAGCAAGGGCTGTTTTGAAGAAACAATACATGTTTCTACCATCATTTTCCAGTGGTGTTAGTTATGGTGACCAGCAGACAGTGACCTCACAATGGAAAACTGTTTGCTAAGAGACTTCTTAAAAGCCAGCAGCATCTGATAAGGTACAGTGCTAAGCAAAAAAGAGGATTGGTTCCCATATAGCTGTCCTCAAAAGTTCTGAGAGACAAATGCTTCTCAAATCTGAGCCTTGATAGCCCCAGCCTTGTATATTAACTGTTTTATCTAGGATAGACATAACTAGGCTGTAGTTCATCAGTACTGTATTGACTGGACTTGTATCAACAATTTAGAGATCTCCCAAGAAGTCTTCTATAAAACTAATATAAATTTAAATAAATAAATAAATGATGATTGCTGTTTGTTTTCCTCAAGTAATTGTGGCGAATAAGTTCCCTGGATGTCATAAAAAAAATGTGAAGATGACCTGATTAAAATAAAAATCTATGACTTCTTTTGGAAAACAGAACAGGGCATGGGCAAACATCATCATTAGGATAACAGCAGAGGCTAGGAATTTCCACAGCTCTTCAGGTAATTGTTTTACCTACTAAAAAAGACATTTTAATGAATGCATGGCATAAAAAGCAAATTGCTAAAGAGTAAAAGTTCTTTTACCAAAACAGAATTTTACTGTGGTTCCAGGAAAGACAAGCATTCTTAGTTGGGTTCATGAACAAAGGATATCAAATGAAAGCAAGAGGAAATAAAGTCTGGCTCTATGTGGTGCGTGCCAACTGTGGTCTCATAAAGCCAAGAAATCTTGGAATGCTTTGAGTATGTAATATTTTTAGAGCTCTAATAAGGCACACCTGAGCTCCTCTTTACCACATTTAAAGATATCTGCCACAGAAGCTAGATTTTGCTATGTATTTTTGCCTATTCCAGTAACATGTAATTAATAAGCATTTATGTGGAGGAGAGTAGAACACTCAGTTGCCTGTTCAGATTCCTCTGAATTACTCCCACATACTTTTCTAAAGTGCACAACATATAGTAATGTTCTTGAATTATTCTTAAGTCATTTTGCTAAGAAGATGACACTGCTATGTCTGCCTTGTTGAAATCAAATATTATTCTTTATCCTACAGATGTTCTTCCTCAATTTCTTGACTTACTGTAGTGTCTGTCTGCACCAGATGTATTCCTTCAGCATCTCCACAATTGAGTGCCAGAGTGAGAAACAAACCTGTCTCTACCATTAACAAGATTTATTTTCATTTTACCTAGTGCAATACAAGAGCAAACTGTAAGAATTAAACTCTTCCACACAAAATATGCTAGCTAGAATAACCTTAGTTACTGACCCTGCTATTCACAGTTTGGTATCAAAAGTCATATTGTACACAGAGAAGTCAAAATGAACTCTGATAGCATGAAAGAAGTGAAGGAATGCTGATTTTCCTCCATGCAGTTTGGGTGAAGGAAAAGGAGAGGTTACCCACAAGACAGATGCAGCCCTAGCAGCTACCGGAATAATTGGATCTCATATATATAGTATATGTGAACCAGAGATGGAATATACATAGCAAATGATTTGGCACAATCATATGCCAAACAATTGTAGTAACATAATAGTAGAAAAAAGCATGGAATCAAAATACACATTGGGTGGTATCAAAAGTCAGGAAGGCTAAAAAAAGGTCCAAATATCTGGAGTTTTACAAGGAATCCATTTACATTTTGATCAAGAATAATCATACAAGATGATACTAAAATTAAATGCTGCCTGCTTTTAAGTCAAGGAATTTAGTTTGTATGTTATCCAGGAGTCACTGTACCAGAACATACATAATTACTATACCCCCGTCAGAAAATGGACTGGCACTTTCTGCACTATCTGATCTCTTATAATGTTTATGATTATTTTCTTCTAGAGTATGTTGCAGTACTGACCCCTAAGCACTCACACTGTTTCTTACTAAGTCAACACCTTATTGTTGATTATTCACTACCTAATGAGAGGCTATAGAAAAGGCTGATGTGGACCCTTCATTAGAGTCCATGTCCAGTGACAGGGTAAGAAGCAACACAGAAATTTTTTATTAGAAATCAGGACAAACTTCTTCAGCATGTACTTGGTCAAACAATGGCCCAGAGGCCCAGAAAGGCTGTAGAATTTCCTAGTTGAAGATACTCAAAAGTTACCTGCACAAAGCCCTGAGGAAGATACTCAAAAACTTGACTGTACAGAGCCCTGCTTGGGACAGGGGCCTAATGTTACAATAGATGATCTCTGGAAGTTACAGCCAACCTAAATTACTCTGTGGTTCCATAACAACTGACACATCTTCCCACTGTCATCACCTATGAGGAGAAAGCCAAAGGCTTAGGATCATACGGATATCTTTGATATCAAGTTTCCCATAGTTATTTATATTCTGTTTTTAACAGCTAGTGTAGTTTTCACAGAGACATTCAAACTTTTTTTTTTTTTTTTAAATATATATCCCATCACTTCTGCAGCAGTCTACAAGGTAAATTTCTTTCTTCAGGTAGGAAGGCAGAACTATGATGATGAATTAAGGTTTTCTGTCATAGCACAGAGGCACCTAAAACACAGTGAGCTAGTAAACCAAGCAAAAAAATCCCATATAATGGCAGTGTATGTGTACTGTGTGTTATGCAGCTGAGAGTAGACAGTCTAAGATTTATCACCTCCTACTAAAAGTGAGATCTTGTAGTTCAGGGAAAAATATTGCAACTTGTTAGAATCAGAAATTCAGATTACATTAAAATCTTTCTGCAGTTTTCTATCAGTGAAAGAGCAGTAATTTTGCTGCTGCTGCTGCTGTTGTTGAAATAAAGAGATCTCAGGAGCACAAGAACACTGTGGGGGTGGATACAGAGAAAGTGGCAACCATAGACATAACTTCAAGCAAGCAGGTTCAAACTTTAATGACCTGTGTAGGAAGATAAATGAGACTTCAAGAGAAAACAGCACTGTTAGCATGAGGATGTTGTTAGGTGTGGAAGGCGAGCACTCTCAGTGCTGAAGAATTGGTAGCTAACAAAGAGCTACATCTTATAAAGATAACTCTGTAAAGCCAATATATATTTTTCCTGCTAGTGTGTTGTTTTTTTTTGTCTTTCATCACATCTGTTAAAATGAATCCTTAATGAATATTGTGCTGTGTTTGAAATCAGAAAGGAAAAACAGAAGGCATACTACTGCCATTTATCAATCACATTATTTTATCTCCCAATTATCCTTAATGTAATAATTGTATTATTTTAACTTCTGTTTTAAATTTAAGGGCTTCTATTGCAAATACTGTATTTTTGCAGGTGGTTTAGGTTACCAGTAATTTTCAGTAAGAGTCTTTTCCATCTATTTTATTTCTTTTTTTTCTTTTCTTTTTTCTTTTCTTTTTTTTTTAGAATACTCTTCTCTATACCATTATTTTGTCTAATAATCAGCCTTCCTGGAAATATTAATCATTATGTCTACTAGACTTTCAGAAAAACGTGCTTCAAGTTTCTTCAAATTGCTTCTCTGTTTATTTTAGCCACAGTCTGAATAAAATTATTAGAATAAACAGGTCTGAAGCATATCCTGAATAGTACAGTTGGGATATGAACCTGAAATCCAGCCTAATACCTGGCATCATAGTAATAGTATTTAGCAGAAAGAAAGACTTGTATTAAATTATAAATGCATGTGGAAAGGAATTCTGTACAGTTAGCTATATTTACCATAGTAAAATACATTTTATTATTCTTTCTTGCTTATACAGAAGAACATTCATCTTATCTGCTAAGAAATATGCGAGCTTTGCCTTTTTTGGTGGACTCCATATATTCCATAATTTGCATGTCATTTAGTAATAGTCAGCTGAAAATATAGATTTAATGACACCATGATGTGAAATTGGTGATATGTATCTAGTCTTAAAATATCTAGTCTTAAAAAACTCATGTCAAACTCAGCCTAAATGCTACAGTGCTTTGGGGGACATAGCACTGGAATGGCTAAATTGTCTATGTCCAACTCTTTCCTATTTATGCTGGAAGAGGGATTTTACAGCTTCAGTGTGAAGTTACTGAGCTCTCTCATTTACCACCATTTCTTTGCAGTAGATGGCAGAAAGCCCTCTGTGTAAGCCCATTGCAGGTGGGTGCACAGCTCTGATGAACAAGCATTTGTGGTCTTTCCCACTTCTCTATTCCAGACCCCCCCATTACTGATTTTAGTTTTCATTTGTTCCTGTATTTGGCAAAGTTCTCTCATCTAAACCTTTGTATTCTGAAGATGTATATTTATATCTCCACAGGGACAGAAGGTGTTAATGAGAGGACAGTTCTAGTTCAGGAACTCACAAAATTTATGCAATTATTTTGGTAGTTCAGGGAACACACAAGGACATTTCAAGATACTGCTAGATTAATATGGCTTGGCATGGAAAGTGCTTTGACTACTGGTCTGTGTTTGTGCAAGCGGCTCAGCCTACTCTCTACAAGGGATGAACTTGATAGAGCTGTGGCAAGGCTACCCACACTTATTATTAAGCTTTAGCTATCGCCTATAATTAAAATAACAACTGGCCTGATAGATGTTTCATAAAGTAACGGCTACAAAAGTGCTAGCACTGACAGCTCACAAACAGTATTTAATGTTTCAAATTTTTACAGTTTTAGAAAACAAAAGGGTTGGTTAGCAAATAAAACCAGTGTAAGAAATAGGCCAATATATTCTGAATAACAACAGCATAAAACCAGTTCAGTTGAATTACAGAATAGCTTCATTTTGCTCATTGAGCACTATTGATTTTTTGGCATGGAAGAAGGAAAAAAAAAAGAACAGATGGTGAAAGAAATAAATTAAGCTGCTGGTGATGGAATATAATATCACACTGAATTACAAAGAATGATGAACAGAAATCCCTTTAAACAGTCATTTACACTCAGAATAAGAGGTTAATATTAAGTTAATATCTGATGATTTTGGTTCAATAAGGAACAATAAAATGCTACTGTTAAAAATCAATGTGTTTAAGAAAAAAAAATAATTAAAAGGTGTTGATGTGTGTGGCCAAGAACAGCCCTGCAAGGTATCTCTATGTTCAGAAGAAAAATTATGAAGCCAAACTTTCTCCTGGTAAAGTGACTGCAGTTCTCTCCATTTCAGTAGTGATACATAACTTCTCAGGAACTATCAGTTTGACTCTCCAGTGATAACACTCCCATTTTTTCTTAATGTAATCAGCATTTGGTTCACAGGCATATCATCAAATGTGGTGGAGCAATTTACTTTTCACACACTGAAATTTATTTTGCCTGACAATGTTCTCATCTTTTGGTAAATTATTGTTCCTCCCAAGCCATGGCACGATGTAGTAAACAAAGGTCTATACCATTGTAATTGCTTCAACAGAATTATAACTCTTTCCTAAGCTGGTGAAGATAAGCCCCCTTTAATGTCCATGGTTATCTTTCATTATTAATAATATAATTACTTTTCATCCTTTAGCCTCCACACATAGTTCAAAGATGATTTGGTATCACTAGATTCATTTATCAGTTAAAGCATGAATGAAAGTACAGATCATGGCTGGGAACCAAGCTCTTCTTACTGAAAACTGGTCTGAAACCTTATGTGAGTGAGACTGCTGCTTTAAACTCTACGGAAAAATCACAGTGTCATACATACACTCCTTTTTACATTCTTTTTGACAGACATACGGAGAAGAAATGATATCATTGTCTGGATTCATGTTATTATGGATTTTTAAAGTACAGGGCCATGTTCTCAAGGTGTACACTATCCAGTCACTTTTTTTTTTTTTTTTAATTTCAAGACGATTTAGAGAAACTATATTCATATCCCATGTCTCTTATCACAAAGCATCGCTTTCCTCTTCTGCATCTTGCTGCATTTCATCATAGCACACAACAATGGAATGATCGACAGTCAATAGGTATTGCTAGCCCTCACCATCAGTCAACATTTGCTTCATCAGATCTCACCAACAGATATCGTCTGCATGATTGGAATAATTTTATAAACTCTGGGTCTATCATGCCTGTCTCCAGATAGAATATTTTCTCTATAGGTGAGCCCTACAGTAAACAGAAACCCATACACTTGAACAATTTCAATTGCAAAAGCATGCTGACAACTGGATTAGCCATTTTATCAATTTTATCTCTCTGATAAAGATAGTGAGATGATCTCACTGGAAACATTCTCAGGTAAATTATAAAGATGACAAGACAGAAAATTATTACTTGAGATGTAAATAGAATCTCATGGCAAGAGATACAAGCAGCCCTAAGATCCAGTGGAATGAAAAATATCAGAAATCTGATATAGCTCACATTGTCAGGACAGTGAAAACCACCATGCTAAATAAAATAAATTACTACATAAGGTAGAAGTTTGGGTAATATGTTTCCAAGTCTGAGAAACTTGGCTTGGTTTTCTGGAAAAAGGTTCAAGATTTTTTTTCTGATTTGCTTCTATCTCTCTCTAGTATCCAGGAGACATTATAATATAATGTACTTCCAGTATTTTTATCTTACCTTCTAATGTATATATATATATATATATATAAACTAGAAAGTACAGAGATTATCTTGACATCTGATTAAAAATGATCTATGAATGATGGACGTGATTTTAAAAATGTATAGTGTGAGGCAGACATGAGAAGAACACAACTTTTAAAGGATGAATGAGCAATATTATTCTGATTTGGCTTGTCTCTCGTAAGACAGTACTTTCAAAGGCATTGAACATCCAACACTTCTGCTGACTGGATACCTTTGAAAAATCGAGGTTCAGAGCTGCGTTAGAAATATCAAAGCGTACAGATAAAACTGAATATAATTTGAAATCAGTCAATCAAAGAATCTAAAAATTCATTATCACTTTGTCCTGGTTTTGCTTAGAAGAACTGTAAAAAGATCTGCAGAGGTAAAATAGCAGAAAACAAAACCTAGCAGTAATTGGCAAGGAGTCGGGCATGTTCAGCTCTAAAGGAGCATGGTAACTTCCCACCTTCTTCCATAACACAGGTTGAACCATGCTGGTGGTAGGGAGAATATGGCTGGAACAGAACTGTGCAGGATTCAGCTCCCATTCCTGTCAGAAATGCCCTTGTAATCTGTTGCTAGGCTTGAAAATGGTTCCGAATGAATGCTGTTTGAAATGCCTCCATTTGCTTAGATCCACAGCTATGTTTGGTTTGGAAAAGCCCACTGCACTGATACTCTTATGATTACTTAAAAGAATTTAAAGACATTATTTGCTGAAGATAAAATACAGATATTGTCAGTGTTTATTTTCCCTTTTTATATCTCAACTGCTTTTTCTCAGCTGTCAATCTCAGTAGCATCTGCTAAAGCTCCTTATATTTACTCCTCAAAAGTAAAATCAAATTTTTAAAAAAATTATTATTATTGAGGTTTTTTAGTTTTTTCCTATTCCAAACTTGGATAATTCAGAACTAATCTGTTTGTGTCCTTTTCCCATGTCATCCACTTATCCAACAGAATCTGGGTTCCCTGCCTACCTTAGGACTGGCTTGTTAAAGGGACTGTCAGGTTTCCCCACAGAAACACTGTTTTACATTATAAAGTGGCATCCAGTCTTCATGAGGAGATTTAATCTTCCATGTCATACAAATAACAGTATAAAAGTATAACAATTAAAGGAAAAATGACGAACAAAAAATTAATATTATCTCTAAAGTGTATAACAAACACTCAGAGCATTGTCTTCACTGAAGTTGATAGATTTTTCTCCTCACACTAATCTACTTCTGCTTATAATATTATCTGGTTTGTGATAGAGAGGTCTCCAAACTATTGCCTTGGCAACCAATAAACATTAATCCATGTGAGATTTTCCTCTTGAAATACTTTCTATATTGGAAACGTTATGTAGGAGGTATATTTCACTGGAACTGGAAAAGATGTGCTGATGATTTGATTCAAATTTTTTCTTCATTTTGCAACAAAATACAGTTCTCAATATTTCTTATGTGCGAGCAAATTTAGTCTAATGGAATGGGCTCCTGTGGGCAGGCCTGAACCATACATTTACCTGACCCAGAAGACTCTCAGCTCCACAGGTAGTATAAGAAAAGACACACTAGAGTTCACTCAAGTTCTGAAGTAGTTTGTGTAACACCAGATCCTATGCTGCTTTATTTTACCATTCTTAGTTACCAGGCAGATTTAATAGCTCAGTTTCCAGGGATCAAACCAAGGGTCATGTATAGCTGGCAAATGCCTTTGCAAAAACTGGCACTTGCATCATTCCTGGACGCTAAAGCATTTTCCAGCTTGCATAGCAAGATCCAGCACTGTTGACATACCACTTAAAAAATTCTGTCAGAAATCCCAGGCGAGCAAATGATGTCACACCTTGTCCTGTCACCTCGGGCAAGGGCAGCTGTTGAGGTAGAGCTCAGAAGGAGAACTAGTGTGGTAACATCATCTATAACCAGATGTTGTGGCCTGGCTTGTAGGCCACTGAAATCAATAGGAAGAGTCTTGCTGAATTTAATAGGCTTCAGATTGCATCGCCATAGACTAACACTGAGACCTTGAATTACTTCCAGAATCTCATACGGACCAAGGCAGTAGCAAGCAGGCACAACCGGTTTAAAGGACTGATCAAAGTCCACTGATGTCTTTCCAAAAGCTTTGAACAGATGCCACAGAAGGGTGAGCAGCAATTCAAAAGGAAGGTGACAGAGGTTTGGGATGACTGTGGGGATGCCCACGTCCTAACACTTGCACAGTGCACACTTGAAAGTCGAATTACATGGAGAATATTTTATTCATAAGTGCAAACACTTTGGAGCATTTGTCAATGTGAAGTAACACATTGCTTGGGTCTCTTCAGACACGATGTGAACCATTATGTATGTTATTTCAAAATAACACATAGCTTGTCACTTATTATTACTATAATAATCTGTATTTGAATGAATCAACAATGGCAATGAGTACTTAGATCAAGGAAGGAGCAACTACAGCAAATGAGAAATTCTGGTTTTGTATTCCATATGGAAAATAAAGGAAACCTTTTGTAAATAAGGACCATTGTTCCAGGCTTACCTCCTGAAGAAAGGTTAAACCCCTCAGAATGAGTGGATGGTTTCCTTAACATTCAAACACAACATGGGATTAACTTTTCAGAAATGTTTTCTATGCCTAGTAACACTCATATATTCATCTATGCCACAGCTTGGGGGACTGCACAGCTTGTTTTGGAAAACAGTCATTCTTCTTATGTGACACTTGGAAGTCCCCTGATAATCTATAGTGTTCCAGTTGACTGATATAACAAACTACACCTGAAACCACAGATTAAAAAGAAAAAAAAAAAAAAGATTAAGAAAAAAAATGAGGAGAATGCACACAGAGTTTTAATCAGAATGAAAATGAAACTGCTTCTCCTCAAACAGAGAGACAAACATGTCTTCTCATATTGAAATGAATGTAACAAACTTGAATATTTTTTCAGTCTTTAGAGAACTGCATAACATGAAAATGACATGTAAAGGAGAAATTTTGGAAGCAGAAATTGTCAGCTTTTGAATTTCATATGTGGTGGAATAAACACTTAAACCATCTTTAAAGTGAAGAGGAAATTATCAAAGTAAGTGACCTTTTCAATTAAAAATACATTTTTTTCCCCCTCCCTTGAAAAGGAAAAGGTTTCTAAAAACAGTTGCAAAAGGAATACAGTCAGAATGACATCATTTGATTAACTAAACTTAGTGAGTTTGTGAAATTAGGCTGGAATTGTTCAAAGGCTTTTTATTATGTTTTCTTTCTTTCTTTCTTACCAGAAAGCAAGAGCAAGGCTTTCTTCTTGGTACTCAGATGTTTGAGCCTTGAACTAAAAACACTTCTGTTATTTATCAGTTGTACTGTTTGTTCTGAAAATTCCAGATAGAATCTCATTGTGCAAAAACATAGTCCTTGCCTTCAAGAAACATGCAATGTCAATGGAAAATAAAACTCTGAACAAAAAGTTATTACAGATTGGAAGCTGAGCCGCAGAGATACCATCTGACGTCACATAGAAAGTTTGTGTAGGATCCTGGAACTGAAGAACATCTATCAATTCAGTGTTTTAGCCACAAGATCAATCCTTCTGACATCGTTAACATCCTTGAAACATGAAGGCAAACACATATCTCAACTTATCAATGTCTTAAAAGCTTTGTGCTTTAAAAGTAGAGTAAAAGTTCTGTTAAGCAAGCTACAACCAATAACAATATCATTAAAAAAAAAAGTATTAAATCGTATTAATGAATCAATTTTTAGTGCTGTTTTTGCTGTCATTGAGGACTATGTTTTTACATTAATACATAGCTGTATTATGGTTTGGAGCTTCACAACTCACATAGGAACTTTATGAAACACTTTATCTGGGACAACACAGTTTCATAGCAGAAATAAGTAAAGCTGAGAAAAGTAAGGATTTTTTTTTTGTTTCAAGGGAAAATTACAATATTCCAACATCAGTTTTCAAATTAAGACAGTCAAAATGCGGAACTTTTCGTAGAACAGCAACTTAGAAAATGAAAATCCAGGAATGTATGAATTTTGCTTTTGATCATTTTATCTATGGCTGGTTCGGATGCCCAGCTTTAATGGGGAAAAACAGTCTATATACTCCACTCCAGACATGGCCCAAATTGAGAAACCTGGAAATACTTCTGCATGTGTCCTGTCTTACATGGCATCCTCTGACAATGTATCTTATACAAAGGATAAATATGCCTCATCCCTATTTGGACCTGTTGGACAGGATTTGAGATGGGGCTGTGTGTTCTCTGCTGTCCTGTTATCGTATTAGCTTTATGCTGATTGCTGAGGTACTCTCAAAGAGTTTAGTGGGAGTTCTGGTCTTGTGCAGGAAAGAATGCGTAAGAAAGCAGTAAAACCACATGAAGCTCTTATAAACCTTGCTGTTACCCCAAACACACAGAGGTTAAAGTCAGATGAATACAATAATGTGTGCTTTAGATCAGCAGAACAATCCAAAATACTGTTTTCGTTTGGATAGAAATGGTGGAAAATTTTGATTAAATGGAAACTTCCTTTTTCATTGACAATTCATTTTGATGGAAAACGCCTGTCTAATCCTTGTAATACACCAGACAGTCCCATAAGGCAAATTCTCCATTTATGCATGACTTAGAGAGAATGGTGATCAGCCAGGTTGCTTCAATGTTCTGCCATCACAGCTCAGATCTGACTGATTTGACAGCTCAACTTGGGATGCAAATTGTGGTGGTGAACAGAGTGAACTGGTCAGTCAGTTGTTTCACACATGCCGCAGTTCAATTCCTCTATGATAGTGCTTTTTCATTTACCACATATGCTGAACTGCATTTGACCTAGTGGTGAAAGGTTTCATTTACCATTACAGTCACTTCAGCTGTGCAGTCTCCAGTCTGTACACTGATTTATGGATGGATGGATTTGCATATGGCAAACATCCATAAAGCTCTATAAGTTTGCATTTATGCCAATAAGTGAGAGGTCAGGGCTATGATACTAGCATGCGTAATGTTTTTATTAGAAATAGCTCTGAGGGTTTTGTTGTTGGGGATTTTTTGTTTTGTTTCGCTCTGTTGGGTTTTTTTTAAATGCACGTCAGGATAAAGTTCCATTTCCAGTTTAAGACAAGGAACAATGCTAAAAAAACCCCTTTATTTCCTCTTATTATTTCTACTTCTCTCTTTTTCTTTTTTTTTCTTTTTTCTTTTTTTTTTTTCTCACACTGATGGAAAAACTCTCCAAGCTGATCTTTGAGATGGGAACATAAGAACAGCAATACCCAGCAAGACCAAAAGTCAGTAAGTCAGTCTAGTGTAGTGACCACTGATGACCAGACATGGGATGACTAAGGAAAGAACAGAAGGATAGAAGACATGGATCCTGACAGCCTTTATGTCAAAGCTGAAGAAAACTTTGCTTGGGATTTTTGCTGGTTTTTTGTTTGTTTTGTTTGTTTGATTTTGTGTGTGTGTGTGTGTGTGGTTTATTTTAGTTTAGTTTTTGTTTTTTATTTATTTGTAGTAGTTTTTACAAATAGCATTTGATCTCCCCCATACCTAGCCTAATTAATTGACTACAGCAGAAGGCTCGTTTGGGTAGTTTCAATATCAACACTGCTAACGCCCTGCGCAAATATTAAAAGACAATGTCCTGGCTTTCAGAAATTTTTACGGTAGGTAAGCTGTCATTCTCTCCACAACGTACACATGTATCTTCAATTAATGTTAACACTGACTTGATGAAACATCATGACACATATTCATTCATTCATTGTTTCCTGATATGAGCAAAGGAGAAGAGATCCACCTCCCACCCACGTTCTGTAACAGATTTAGGAATGCAAGATCTTTCATGCTTAAATCATCCACTATGCAACGCAAACGTTTATACCCACTGAAACACAAAACACATCATTCATTAGTTTGAAGCTTGATTTTGAATTAGACATCTACATTGAGGAACAGCTAAAAATAACTTAGAGCAGGGTGTGGTGTAATTTTGCAGTGTTTATGGATCTGGTCCAAGTATGGGTGTGTAAATAGCTTCATGTTTGTATACATTATGTAGGTAAATGCATGCATGCATCTAAGGATACTTTGAGAATTCAGTGTTTGGGAAGTTCCTTCCCTCATCTTAGCTTCACAAAGGGATAGGCTGAGCTTAGCCAGACTCAAAAAAATCCCTTTGGGAAAGTAGCCGGGTGGGAGAGAGCTTCTGGTTTCAGCAGGACAAAGCAGGGCAAGGAGTTCCTTGTATTGCATTTCCAACTCCATGTACTCTGCCACTGGCTGGCAATTTTATATAGATGTCTGATATCTGTGTGTCATTTAGTTATCAACTGAACTGGCTCACAGACTTTCCTACATCAAGTAGTCTTCTTTATATATGAATCTGTTGTATATATGTTAATATGTAATGCAATTTCTATCTTTTAACATCATCCTTGGCCTGCACTTAAGAAGTGTTAGGATGCCTCTGTTCCAAGATATCATAGACTTGTTTACTCATTAATTACTTGGTGGGTTGTTCTCTGATTGCTAACAAACATAGTTTAAGTTACAGCTCCAATTAATTAAATTGATGCCCCTTACAGCTTACTGAAGGACTTCACGGCCAACTGCAGCAGAAATCAGTAGTGCAAATGTGTTTCCTATTGGATTTTATGCCACAAATGGTTTCAACTCCTATTAAAAAAAAACCCCAAAACAACAAAAACCCAAACATTCTTTTTGCTTCCTTCTTTAAATGTATATACCTATCATAAAATGTGAAAAATTTTATTGCCACACCACCCTCTTACTTGAGATATTATGCATTTTCTTAACATGTGACATAGGCCACAATAAATTTCAGGATAATAGAAGTGTCTGCACAAGTGGCTACATCTGAGTGGCTGCAATTTGAGATTCCTCTTGCTGTTTTGCAAAGAGCACTGAGAGCCCATTGACAAGATGTCTGGGGCGAAGGAGCACATGGCCCCGTGCTTGCTGTCCCACTTTGTCAGACTGATGTTTGAAAAGGAGCAGGGATTCCTTGCTCTCCTGCTAATGTTAGCAGCTATTTGGAGTTGTAGGAAAAAAGCTCTCGAGTCTCCTGCTGTGGGGAGATCTCCTCAGCCCTCTCCAATAACTCATGTGAGAATCAGGCAGTAACAACTTTCACTCAAAGTGCCTAAAGACACAGCTAAAGAAAGTAAGTAATACTCCTGTAAAGTTTCCACACAATGCTGTGCCTTTTTTTTGGATAGAGATAGGAATAGTTATTCATAGAATCATAGTAATCATATTATGTTAGGATTATAAGGGACCTCTAGAGATCGTCTTCTCCAACCCCCCTGCCAGAGCAGAATCACCCAGGGCCTGCCACATCCAGGCAGGTTTTGGAAGTCTCCAGAGAAGGAGACACATTATTGAAACAGAAAAACTGCATTGTGGAAACTCTACTCCAACATTGCAGTATTACTTTATATCTAAAGTTACTGTGCTTGAATCAGTTGAACTGCTTCAAGGCTAGTTTGTGTCCAATGTGTGCACTGTGCTACCCTCACACAGATGGACTTCTACACAGAAGGTTTTAAAAGAAAGACCCATTTACAGGGAAAATGGGAGAGAACTTGGATAAGATACAACAATCCTTTGCTCAAAAACTCAGTTAAACTTTATTGAACATCGAAAAAGCCTTTGATCAAATTTTGTAATGATACTCATTCTTAAAAGGTCCATCAGACTGAGGGTCTTTCATAGTCACCTCAGCTGGTGGTGTATCTTACTGAACATGAGGATGTAAAGAACCACAGCAAGACAATGAATGCTCTTCTTGTGTCACAGCACAGTTGAGCCATGGAATATGCAGAATGAAGAGGGACTGTTACTGAATGAAAACTTTTATTTGGAATAGAGAAATATTTTTAAGAGTTTTTGCCTTATTTCTTCTCACCAACTGGATGGAGCTCAAAAATTTCAAGCGATACTTATAATTGCTTGGTTTTCTTGGTTTATTACTTCGTAAGTGAAGAAGAACTTGTGTAACTTCCCAAAAAGACACTTCACTCTGTGAGTGCCATGTACATTGAAATCAATGAGACTACTTCTGTAGTAGTTTGTAAGATCAGTCCTTTTTTCCATTTTTAATCTTCTGGTAAATACCAAGACAATCACATTTCATTACAGAAATATTAGTGTGATTGAGCAAATCCCAGAATCCCCTTTGAATAACTGTCCTTATAAATTCAGTAAATGAAACTTCATTTAACTTTGTGTGATTCCCTTTCAGCACAATGTGACCAGACCAAATTACTGCACAGAAGCTTTTTGAGAAAGAAAATGTGTGCTGTAAATGATTACAGGGGTGACACAATCTATTTACTGAATTATGGAGCTTGAATGAAATGAATCATTGTATTTCAAGGTAAGGAGATGAAAACTACAGAACAGTATCGGAGGAAATTATATTGGTAAACTAAAGCAACAGTCCCATGTTATCACATGATTAAGCAGTAGGTACATAATCCACATCACCTTTGGAGATGAACTTTACTTTGGAAATATTTTCTAGTCCTTATGCCTGCCTAATCACAGTTTTTGGAGCTGTTTCAGGCATAAATGGCTTAGTAAATCTTTCTCTCTCCATATATACACATGCCAATTCTATCTAAGCAGACACGAGGCACAATAAAACATTTAGAAAATTTTCTGGCTCGGAGCCTATTAAGACTTTTATTTTACTTCATGTTCCTGATTTTTCTACTGTTTACTTTCAGCTTTTTGCCTTTTTGGAAGCATGAAGAACTGTATCTTTTGAAAGAGACAGTTTTAAACTAAAACAATCACCCATTATATCTAGTTGAGCATATATTGAAGTACAACAGCAACACAGAATAGTAAAATGCTGAGTAGTTTGTAAGGAAGATTGAAGTAATGACTATTTTGGGTGCCCCCTGGGTACAGGTACTGCCATAATTCAGAATAACACTCAAATCCTTTACATTTCTTCCAGTCCTATAACACTTGTCTGCCAGACTGGCAAAGAAGGTCTACATCTGCTTATTGCTTAGATCTTATGCTTTTAAAAAAAAAAAACCAAAAAACTGTGCCCTTTTTTTTTTTTTTTCATTTCATGAAGTAAGGAAGGGTGTCTTTTTAGCTTACCTTTTTTGAAATATTAAAAGAAGCAGAAAATGTATAGTAGTGGGAGAACCAATATTGCTTTCTAAGATTCATTTTTCCCCAGGTGGTCATTATTACAGCAGATCTATTTAAGGCATGGGAGTTTCCATACCTGTGAATAGGTTAAAGTTTTATGGTGCTGTTTTTCACAGCACTTTGAAATGCAATGATCTTTCCCAGGAGCTAGCTAGAGAATTATTTACATATCTCCCTTCCTACCTCAGCTGACCATTCACATGCAAATAGGAGCTTTGACAGCTTCTCCACACATTTATGAAACCTAGTGATCTGTCCATTTTTCAATTCAGATGGAAAGATGTGACAATGACTTAGAATAAAGCCCTGCCAGACTCTAGATTAGTTTCTTACTATGCAATACTGAATGTGAAAAAAATAAAATAAAAAAAAAAATCCAGCTTTCTTGGAACAGAAAATTCTCAGAGCACAGTGAATGCATTGTGGTCACAAAATAAGTATTGATTTCTTAAACACCAGCTAGAGAAGAATAGATTTATGAACTATTTTAAAGACAAAGCTGATTTAGGCTCTTCCATTTTATTCCCTTGATCGTCTGGAACCCAGTAAAATAACTCGGCCCCTCAAAACCCTTGATTTTCAGAGTAGGTTCAAATCTTTGCACCATGGGCACACCATGACATCAGGGGAGGGAAATGAATAGCAGACACTTAAGCTGGCCCTGCCTCTTAAACCCCATGCTTGAGGAAACTTGATTTGTACTACTGATCACTTGCCCCATAGTTTGTACTCAGCCATAAGTGGGTCTCAGAACAGTTCACCTCTGCATAGAACAGGTTCATGGCCTGGCCCCACAGATGCAAGCAATTCCCTGTTAAATCCTGGTGTCCCAGAGATAGCATGGTTCAGCTCAGGAAAATTCTGTGCTTTTGTAGTGATTATAAAAAATCATTGCAAAGCTACCCACTTGCCAGTTTTTATTTTAAAGGAATACTTCAGACCTAAAGTCTCCTTTTCTGGTGTGGTTTCAGTGTCTTGTAACCAGAAACAAGTGCACACTTCCTAGTCTGAAAATCTGTATTTCACCTCTCGTCATGTAATTTACATACACTGATCATTTCCATATGTCTGGCATAAGGTAAAATAGTTTCTGTGCATAGTAATGGAGGTCAGCCTACAGTGAAACAAAATTCAGCATTTGTCATATTCCTACATGCCGATAGGAAAAGGTTTTAAGAGTGGCAGTTATGAGAAATTACCTAAGAAAGGCTGTTTATGGTCTCAAAGATGGAAATTGTGTTCAAAAACTAGGCAACTAGACATTGCATTGCTCAGTCTTGTCGTGAGTCCCTTTGGTGCAATGTCAATTAGCAGTAGCAGTGGTCTAAACATGAATCACTGCAGTCACAGGCATTTAATGAAGTTACATTTGATTTACACCAGAATAATTGATGATAGCTTAAAGTTTCTAATACAGAATAATAATACACATGAGACATGATGCTTCTCTCTTTGAAGACAAATGAAAAATTTTCTTTATTCCGGTAAACATAACCTTTTATGTTGGTCTCTGCTGGTCTGTTTGCCAGCCCCAAGAACTGTACTTAGCTTTTCCAGCACCATTAAAACTGCCAGAAACTATGTATCATGGTCAAGTAAGACACTGGTTAAACTAAAGTCAAACTACAAACTAGTGCCTGAAGTTCAAAGGTACACCAAAATAATAAAAAATCTTGTATTTCTTGGTATTTCTTAATTAATGTCACCAAAAATGGTACTTTATTGTGGAAAAAGAATGTTATTCAAAACAATCATTACATCACCTAAGTGTCATGAGGAAGTATAAAGGCAAAGAAAAAAAAAATTCCTTGAATTAATTCACTGAAGGCAATATTTAAATGCTGCATTTAAGGTATGTGGAATATATGAACAATCAATTCTATTTTCACATAGGTCAAGCTGATGAAGGGAACAGGTGCTTTCTTACTTATTTTAGGAATGAGGATGTGAATCTTATAGAGATGCAGAATTACACTTCTGAATTTATTATAGCAGTTAATCCTCATTATTAGGTTTGAACTGGGGCTGTCAGGCAGCAGTTTTCCAGTGAGTGAGTCACAAATGATAGGCAATTATAGCTGACTGAACTTATTACTGAATATTTACACAAGTGACTAAGGCTGCCCTAATCTTGGAGAAGGTTGGGAAGCATTTTGGGTATAGAAACTCAGAAAAAAGGCTGTATGCAGGAAGAAATAGAAGTTTTGTGCCCAGGTTCTGTTGGGAAGGGAACAACGTACAGAGGAATTTTAAACACCAGTGGGCTGGTAAGGTATGTTCAGACTGGGTGAAAAGGGGAGAAAGAGCCCCAAAGGTTTTTAGCTTTGTCTGATACACAAAATAAAGAAAAATAATCACATTTTTTAACTCCCCCTTCATTTAAAAATATTATTATCACCTATGATTAGGAAAAAAAAGAGAGGCCTACAATAAACAGAGAAATAGGCCAGAATCTTGCAAGAACTTACATACCTTTGGCAGATAGTATTGCAAAGACAAAACACAAAGTCTCTCCCTCTGCAGAGTAATCTGTAATCACCTTCACAGTATATTTAGTGTGAAATAGAGGTGGATACTCAAAAAAAACCCCATTGTAAAATGTTCCTCTATAGAACCATCTGGAATATCCAAATTGAATTAAATTAGATATGCTTTCTGGATAATAGGCATGTGTTTTATGTCACGGGCTTACAGAGCTGTGAATATAATTATTATAATCACTTTAAAGTACCTGTAAGGCCTTTATATGTTGATCAAAAATAAGTTCTAATTGGACTTTGAATATACACATTAATGGGATTATTCTGAGAGTAGCATACAGCTCTGAATAAGCATGGCAATTCTCTGACCTCAAGCAATTCCTCATGGGATCACTTAATACCACTTTACAGGTGAAGAAGCTGACACAGAAGAGCCAAAGAATTAATAGGATTTCACATTTATGGTGCTATTTTGATTCCCATTACAATACAGTTTCACTGTGTATCATCAGCTGTGGTACTGGCTTTCTGTTAACCTCCGCACGTAGGTGAGGATAACAAAAATTTCCTAATTTGTGTGACTGTTGTCCAGTAAAGAGTGTGACTTCCAGTGGGAGTTAGAAGAATGATGAAAGACCTGAAATTGAAAAAGGATGCCAGAAAAGGAAGTAGAATACCCAGTAGATTACAGTTTCACCACATATGGGAAACAAAATCTGAAAAAGTAGAATTAGAAATTTATATTCATTTTAACGTCAATACTCCAGGCTGAAAACAAAAAACGAAAAAAATGTGAACATATATTATTGTTATTGCTTTATTTCATAACACTTTAAAAAGAGCTATGAGGAAGTTTCTTTCAAAATTAACAAATTCCTAAACCTTTTTGCTTGAGACAAAATCTTGTTTGCCTATTTGTTGGAGGTCAGTTTTATGGCTGGAGTACGAACAGCTGAGAATACAAATTTAGAAGAGCAATATGGATGAAGAGTTACCATACTGATGACCACACAGCCATCATCCTGCAAATGCTTCTTCACTGATGTTTGGCTGATTTCAGAGAAGTGACAACTAGAGCTCTGGGAAAATGTTACCATACCCTCCTGTACATCTGAATATACACTTGGTCTTGGTGGGTGGACTTTGATACATCTTGGAAGAGCAGCAACTTAGAAATAAAGTTATTTCCTAACTATGCAATTTACAGGCAGCTCAGGAATGCATTTATATTGTTTTCTGCAAGGCATCAAAGCAAGAAGCTTTGATACAGCCATTCATCTGCTGTAGCAGAAGGGAATATGATAAAAAAAGCAATCTGGAAAATCAAGTTTTCTTCCCTAGCCCCCCAGACATCATTTGTCCTGTCCCTTCTATCACTCAACAGGAAACGGCATTTACCACATGGGCCTAGCAGAATGGAGACCTTGTACAGGACCGAGTGTGATGGACCAGGCTGGCCTATAGATACTACTGTGCAACACATCATCACTATGAGCCTTGTGTTTTGAGTAAAAGAGCTTCACCAGGAGCCAGAACAATTTCAGTCTATACATTCATGCAAAAATAGTAAAGCTGCACTGCAAAATGCGTGAAGGAAGTGAAAGTAATATCAGCACCCTGAAATCTCCATGAAATCTTAAGAGATGTCACTCTATGCCTTGGTCAGGCATGGGATTCGTGTCTAGCAAAGGATAGCTATTGCCATTCCAGTGTCAGCTGGTGATGAAAGCTGCACCCTGCACTCTCTGCAGCTCTTTTGGATGCTTGTGAATTGTATTTATCATCTGTTGCCTCTAGAAAAGGCCACCAACCCCTCCCCCTTGAAAGGCAGTTCTAAATCCTTTAAATTATCGCAGAGAGCTTTTTTGTGTCCTTTTCTCACACAAGGCTGGAATTTCAAAAGGAGCCAAGAGGGGCCGTCAGAACCAACATGAGCTTTGCTTCATTAGAGTGAAGGGTAAAGGAGAGCTTTCTTTTTCCTCCCTCCATAAGTTAGATGAAAGCAAATAAATACTTCATTCTTCAGATTGTCCCCCACAAAATCCAACTTTCCACAAAAATATTTATAAGAGATTAGAATTTTATTTGACTGCTCACTTCTAAAGTTTCTGCAACATCCAGCTGGACAGATAAGCAGGCAGCCCAGCAAATGTCAAACAAATTTAAAACATTAGAAGAATGGCAAAAACTTCTGACTTCACTGCATTCAGCTATCAAACAGAAAAGGATGAAAACTGGATGTGACACGAAGTAGACTAATGCTCACACTTCTCAGGGACTGCTGTAGATGTGTCTAGATCAAGGGAATCTGTAATCCCCAATGTAAGAAAACAATCCCTCAAAATGTAAGTCTATTTAGAATTTTTAGAAATTATCCTAAATTCAATTTCATCCTGCTTTCACTATTAAAAGAGTTCAGCTGAAAAAGGGAAGAATAAGGGTTGAGTCACCTGTCCTCTGAATTGCACACAGACATATGGATTTTTATTTGCAAACTGTGCTATATGAAATTGAGTCTTGAATACCTTTCTCTTTTAAAGTGCAAAAATATTCCAAAAGTACCAGAGTTGGTCAGAGGAAAGCTTACTGAAAGCTCTGAATGATTAAGATATTAAATTAGTAAAGCTCTGCATCCCTGGACAGTCACTTCCAGCATGTGTCACTGGATTTGGGATGGGTTATTAAGGAGGAGAGACAAATAAAATGTGAGATGCAAATTAGGATATAGTTTTAAGAATATGAAGAATGTAGTGGTACTATTTCTTGCTATAACTGAAAGTCTGATACAAATGTATATATTTATATAATTTATATAAGAGTCACATCAAGATCAAAGATGCTGAGGGCATATACGTAAATTTAATCAGTTGGATTTTTGCACAACTTCAAATACTCATTTAAGCAGACAGTTGTTAAATTGGTGCTTTTGGATCATAATACAGCCCAGATTATTCCATAGCACTTAATTGGTACCTTCTTTTGACATCTTCTCAGAAAGAAACTAAATGAATGAACAAGGAGCTTAATTCCTTTTACAGTTGCTGAAAAGCGATGAGCACCCTTAAATTCTCATTCAGCCTGCTAACCCAGGATTAGCTCTCTGGAGGTACCTCTCCTTCCATTGACATTGAAAAGAGCCTAATGTGGCTGACTATATCAGTCAAAAAGAAAGAGAAAGACACCACAGAGAACCTCCTGTGGTGCAGGAGAAAGACCACAGTGCTCTTAAGATTTCTGATGCTCTCAACAGCTGTGGCCATCCTTTTCTCTCTTGTACATTGGAGCACTATCCCACTTGGAAAAAAAATAAGGAAAGTCAAGTAAATGTACTATCCTCGCAGTTATTCTCACCATCCACAGCTGTTACTGGAAAAGAGCAGCTAACCTATACGGAGGCTGTATGTGGGAGGACCGTGAACTTGCAGACATTCCTGAAGGGAGCTTTAATCCTGCAAGGCAAGGAATTCGCTGAATCGCCCACCAGCACCAGTACAACACCAGCAGCACTTTTACATGTAACCTTAATTAACAAGAGCACCAGGACAAGCTACAGAACTTCCATTTAAAATTTTGACATATTGCTTCTAGGGTCCACCCCACATGTATGCTTAAAAATAAGCTTGTTAGGGCCTGAAGACAATTTTACCCTTTTTAGCTTTCAAACAACTGGAAAACGTCACAACCATTGACACCACTTAGAAGGATTTGTTCTTCTCAGTCACTTAGGCACTGCCTTGGGTGAAGATGGGATTTTGCTTCTCACTGAACTAAGGTAAAGTCAGGCTCCAGCTGATACACAAAATGTTCAAAATACTGGAGCAACTTTGTACTGCTTGTGCTTCCATTGCAATGTTCTAGGTATATACGAGAGAGAAAGAGCCTGTAGGCCAGAGGAAGTAAATAAATGAGATATCTCTCTAATAGCAGCTTTGGGCATTACAGGGCATATGCAGAATCAGTGATGAGGCAAACCAAAACCGTATTAAAAGGATCAGAGTACAGCAATGCATTAAATAAATACTGAAAAACACTTCCAAGCAAAAAGGAAGAGTTAAAAATACAAACCATTTAGTGCTTTCTTCTCAGATGGAACTCCAAGTAAATGCTTTGTATACATACAGAGGCACACGCAGAAGAGATTATCATAAACAACCATTTACATTGTGGCAACCTGCAAAGACTGGGTTTATTTAAAAGACTGTTTTGCTAAACCTTGTGGAAATCCACACACCTGAATAAACCCTAAGCAAACATATAGGTACTTCAATCCTGATCAAAAAGCTTCAAGCACAGAAGTAAATTTTAAGGCAGACTTCACTTATCAGCAGATCCATCCAACTCAGTGAAAATGTGGATGTTTAAATTCCTCACTAGGTCAGATTTTTAAAGATGCTGCACCAAACAATAAAAGTAAGTGCTGCACTCATTATTCACAGCAAAAAGAGTAGTTTCCATGGCTGTCAATACGGCACCTTCCATGAGTAATTCAGTCATTTGCAAACCGTAATTCAGTCATTTGCAAACCGTACAGAACAAATAATTAGAGAGAGCTCTAGCTTCTCAGAAAAAGGAGGCTGTATAATTCAGAAACCAATGGAATTAAATGGGAAAGTTGAAAACACAAAATTAAAATGTTGGGCTAGGTTTTCACCCTCCTTGTTCCAATTACATTGCCTGTCTCAGGCCCTAATTAGCAAGCTGTAAATTTCCCTATATAAGATCTGAACCTAGGCACTTTCTTCATCACCTTCTCCCTCCTGTCACCCTGGGGGACATGTCAGAGGCAATCAGGATAGTTCTACTAGTCTCCCTTTGACAGTTCTCAGGTCTCATGAAGCCCCACTCAACCAATATTAGAAAGACCAACACAGATCTTCTCTGAAGGCTGAAGAGGCTGTGGCTTTATCTGACAACTTCACTGCCTCCAGCCTCCTTCACTGACTTAATGGTGAGGTCCAAGAGTGTTGGATCTGTGCAGAAATGCTGCCAGCAATGGTGGAAACTGGGAGTGTTACAAACCCATGACTAGACTGCAAATGCCACCAGTTTGCTTTCTTTTCATAGTCTTCTTTCTGTGTCTGGGCTGGCCTTCCCTCCTTTTCAGGCACATTAGTGAAGCTTTTCCCTAAGACAGTACTCTTACATATTTTTTTTAAGCAAATACCTTGAAATCTGAGACAAACCCTAATTCTGGTCCCAACTCAGGAGAGACAGGCTCCCTTGTCAATATTTCTAGCCCCATTTCCTTCTCCCTCTTTATCCTGCTTTCCCTATATTTGCAGAGGTATTGAATTGTGAGTTATAGAGTTTGATGGAAAGGGAAAACCACAATCAAAACCACTGGCAGGTCATCAACTACAACCAGACTGGGTCAACAAACTACAAATCAGGTATCATATTTACACTAGTGTACATACAGGTAATTCAGTGCAGTGTCATTCCTCCCTCGTCACAGCATGTTGGACAAATTGATATGGACAAAAGTTTTGCCATTGCTTTCATTAGGGCTGTGATTTCATACGTATAAAAATCCAGCCTATAACACTGTAAATCAAATGCACATCAAGGATGGAGTAGTTCTCACTATCATTGCAACTTTAAACATGACACTTATTTTTTAATATGGCTTGAACTGGAGCCAGGGAGTAATAGAGCTAAATCTGAGTGCAATGCTTTTCCAGTTACTTATTCTCAAGTAATATGTATCCAATTGAGCAACAATAACAAAGGAGAACCACACATGTACTCTTACAAAACATACTTACAGCATTTAGTAATTTTTAATAGACAAATAGGACACGACAGATGGATTTGAGAAAGTTGGGTTCACAAGATTTACTCATCAAGTTTGCCTTTGGAAAAATCTGTAAATCAAGGAATCGTTGATGGAAACTTGTTCTTTCTTTGGGCTTATATGTTTATATTTCAAGGTTACTGTAGCTGGTTCCATCTCTGTGCCATTACCTCCCCTTACAGAGGATAGCAAAAGAAAATAGGAAACAATAAACAATACAAGAAATCCATCTGGAGTTAAGACTATATTTATTGTTTTAAACTTTGCACACTCAACTCGATCATCATCTTTCTGAGAACTCTGTGCTCAATAAAGTTTCCTGACCAGAACCTATGACCTAGTGACACAATATAGAGACTTAAAACTGACACCAAAATTGAAGCCAGAGAGATTTAAAAAAACACAACACAACCTCCCCCCCAAAATACCCAAAAAAACCCAACAAAACCCCCTACATGCTTTCAGTAAAGATTCCTTTACTTTTGACGTATCAACAATGACATTTCTCATTACTTTACAATAAGGGCACAAAGTCTTTAAAGGGCACAAATAGAGGAGCTCAGGGGTTGAAGGGCTCTACTGAGCTTTCAGTTTTATAGCTGGTTTTACCACATTTAGGCTATGATCCAGAACTTTCTGACTTCAATGAACTTTAGCTCAGGCCTTTAATCATATTAATTCCCTTTGACTAAAATAAGGAGATAAATATCATCTGTTCAAAACCTTTCCAATCCACGCACTGAGACAAAAATGCTTGGAAACTTTAAAACGTGCAGAGCTGATGCTACCAAACAGGAGTTTCACCACTGAGTTCATCTGGACAAGGATTTCCCTTGTGCTCTCATCAAATTTCCTTCCTTTAATATGCCACCAAAATCAAGGTGATATAAACCAAATAACCAGAACTCTGTTTTACGATAAACAGAAAGAACCCTTTCTGACCGCAGATGTGGCCATAATATATGCACTTTCTCTTCCTCTTCCTATCTTTAACATGCCCCATAGGATGCTTCTAATCTTCTGCAAGACTGAGTGACAAGAAGAGGAAGCAAGAATAGAAATTCACTGAAACTTCTGTCCAGCAACCTGGGAAATGGCAGAGCTAACGCTGGACCTTTGAAAACAAGTGACCATAGGAAATCAAGTTTGGCAGGGATTTAACCCTTCATGACTCATTTTGCTAACTTTTAAAGCAAATGTCTGAGCTTTTTAACCATGTTTGACATCTAATTAGTTGAGAAAAACAAGAACTTAAAACACATCCTTGCTTTTCTTTTGAAATAAAGCACCAACAATTAGCTCCAAGGTATGTGTTTAGATAAAAAACAAGCATGCATGTTAAAAGAAAGCACAGTGACAGCCACTGAAAAGAGAAATCACTTGGGTAACTTCTTACCTCGTGAATTATTTTTTTTCAACATCGTTAAGTATATTTTACTCAACCACAACTCTTTACTGAGAGGCAGGATGGGTAAGTAACTGGCTAGCTTTTTTTCCTAATTGCTGGCAGTTTCAATAGAGATGAATTGTGTAGTATCACACAGTCGTGTAGTGGTGAGGTATACCCTGACAGGTACCTATTAGCATGTAAGGTATTCGGTCAGCACCTGAAAGACACATTTTCAATACCTACAGCTCTTAACGCTGTTCTTATGCAAGGCGTTAACATTGATCTGTGCATAGAATTACAGTGCTGGAAGCAAGATTTGTCTGCAAAAGCACCAGCTGATAAGGATGAGCTCAGTTTTCCCTAACTCATAATGATGTCCCCATACTTAGAGCTCAATGCCACATCAGAGGCAACACACTCCTCTTGACCTGACTAAGCATGTACACCGATACTTCCAGCATGTGAGTAGTCTGATCTGATTACAGGCGTTACACGGGTTTTAGATCAAATATGTGATGAACTATACATATGAATTAAAGGCCAGAGTGAATTCCTGTAAGTCTTAGACTTCCAATTTGCTTTGAGTCACCTATGCATTTACTTCCTTTACTAGATAGGAAATAGGGTTGCTCAGCATTTGAACCTATTTTCTTTGTAGTGATCTGCCAGTTATAAAAACAGTTTCAATGTTCCTTTCAGTTTCCTGTTTTGCACATATAGGATTAACCATGTATTAAAGTTTGATTTCTGATGTATTAAAATAATTAAAATGAGACCCCTTTCCCAGCAAGAGCAAAACTGGAAAACAACCAATCAGCAGAGTAGCAAAATGTTGCTAAACTGTATATGGATACTGTACCACTGGGGTGAAAAAACGAAAACAAAATAGTAAGAAAAAAACCAACACTATCGGTCAGATTTGGCCATCCTTTGAAAGTAGCTTCTGTGAATTTAGTCAGTATGAGCAGGGGTAGCAGACTTGAGGCATCAATAAACTTTAAGAGGGTGGAAGAAAAGCCCACAATAAAGAATTGGCCATTAAACCCCTTTACAGTGTATATTTTTTAACATTTATGCTTCTATACACCAATCTGAGTTTCAGTATGATTCTAAGTTTGGAAGCAATTAAAAGGTTTTTAATGAGTCTTTTAGCATGTAGTTATGACATGTAGTTTTGTAGAAGCTTTCTTCAGACACCATTATTCACAGTAATCAATTTTGTCTTTAATATAAATGAAAACCAAATTAACAGATTCCAAACACCTCAAACTGTTCTTTTCATACATATGTTTTCAAGTTTAAACACACACAAATATGCATATATGTGTTCTTTCATAAAACCCCACACATGCATTTATTGCATACAGTGCATCCAAGTTTTGCAGGTGTTTAATTTTTGGTTTTCATCTGGAGTGTGAAAATGACGTCTGACTTGTATCAGAGAGGACTTTTCCCCTCACATTTGCAGCACAAGAAAGATAAAAAAAAAAAAATGTAAAACATACTTCTACTGGCAAGAGATGTATTGACACCATACTGTAAACTGAGATTGACATCTATGACCAGGCATGCACATACATGTCCTCTTTTTTTTTTTTTTCCACTGTAGAAGCAGTGCGTGACTTTTCCTCCCTTCTTTCAGAACCAGAGCTGCTGCCACTTCTCACAACCTTCAATAATCTGCGAATAATGAGAAGGCAGCTCTTCCGAGAGAGATGTATATGCATACAGATGTATGGATCTCTCTTTTAAAAAGAACACTCTGCAGTTCTTACATTTTAAACTTCTTTCCCAGTTGCACATTCTCCAGATTTGGTGCATTCTTCTGAAAATGTACTTAAGAGAGGAACTATGCTGATACAGAAAAGACTCTGCGTACTTCAGAGTCCTCTTTTAATATTGGCAGTACCATGCAAAAGTTAATTACTGGTAATTGCAGTGTGAGTGGCATTACACAATTTCAAACGTAAATGTAATCTAACAGCTCTTTCTTCAGTTACACCTTCCCTGTGATCTCTAATGAAATACATGAGACTGCACCGAAAACAACCCCAGTTCAAACAAATTGCACTGCATTAAACATCCATAGGCAGTATTTTCCAGTGCATAACAGTCCTTTCCTCCTTTTCTGGACTGATCTGTTCCTTTCAGTTTATAGTTACTTGGCAAACCCACCATCTACTGCTTATGTTAGGCATCTGATTGTCAGATTTGTACAAACTGAATATTCATGACTTGAGAATTAACCACTTCATGCCAAAAAAAAAAAAAAAAAAAAAAAGGAAAATATAAATCATCTATTCCATTCCATGCTGTTTGAAACAGGTCTGATATTGTGGCTGCACTACATGTCCAGCACGGGAGAGATGAGCTGGGTGGCCAAACACGTCTCATCGTTTTAAAGAGTTAAGTCCGATGAAATAGAACAAGACTGAAAAAATAGTCTTCCACGGATCATCATCACGATCCGGAGTCCCTGCTTACAAATGCAACTAACTCTTCTTTGTCTGTGTTTAAACTGCGTGGTGTCGACCGACGGTAGCACGGAGTGGCTTTTTAAGTATTTTTTCAGAAATTTATCCTAATGCCAATTTCCCCAGTGGAAGATAAGGAGAATGAGTGAGGAAGGTGGGGAGAAGGGAGCAGCGACGGGGCAAGGAGAGGTTTTGAGGAAAACCGAGAATAAGAGAGAACAACAGACTTACCTTTATAGGATAATTTGAGCCTTGGCACGTTATTCTTCACATGCTGGCAGTTCACTCTTCCTGCTAGTAATACTCCCAAGGAAAGCAAGGCAATCCCCCTGAGCCAGCCCATGCTGCAGCAGCCACTGTAGGGTCCCTGCGAGCCGGAGCTGCGGCGCTCCCCGTCCTGCCGGGCGCCGCCGGGGAACTTCAGGCAACCTGGGGAGCGGAGGTAACAGG
>JANHGL010006937.1:0-31574 GCA_024611195.1 Ceyx melanurus
GCTGCTCAGCGGGGGCTCTCCCCGCTCTGCGGCCGCCTCCCGGCCCGGGGGGAGGGTTGGGAGCGGCAGGGCGGTGCTAGCTACCGGCGGTAACGGTAGAGGAACCGATTCGTTCACTGGCTATGAAAACGGCCGGCGGCCCCTTCCCCGGCACGGGTAGAGCTCACTGACCGCGCCGGTTCCTCGGCTGCCCGACCACCCGAGGCCGCCTCGCCGGGGCTGGCTGAGCCTCTGTCAGGTCTCTGCGGAGCGCCCATCTCTCTCCCGGGCTCAGAGAAACCAGGGAGCAGCTGCTCCAGGCGAAGCTGCTCCAGAGGGCGGACAAGCGGCGGATTTTGATTCCTATCCAACCCCGCACTGAGCTGCTACTGAACGGAGTAAAGCTGGGAGCCTGCTGTGTCTTTGCTCTCGGTTTCCGTCATATTTCAGCATCGTGCTTGCATACAACCTCTTATCAGCCATAAGAATGTTTATTTTGCTCGTTTGTGTAGTTGGTTTTTTATTATTATTTTAATTGTATTGCTATAGGGGTTATAAGCCAACAAAGTGATAAGGTAGACAGAGCTTAGCCAAGATCAGCAGTCAAGGCTGTTAACTGTGTCTGGTTAGGGTGGAAGAGGAAACTAATCACAAGCAGCTCACAGTCTGTCATGGTGGTGTGAGTTCAGAGGAGAGTTCTACCCCTGTTAAAAGAAACACTCGAAAATTCGAAATAGTTTTACAAAAATGAAGTAACAGCTGTTACACACAAACTCAATCTATTCTGTTCCTGTGCTCTGAGTCCAGCCCATCACCCTAATAAATAGTGTGAGCCCCCTGATAAAGGTCCTGCTTTCCAATCCTGGTCGCTGCAGCAGTGTACAGCTCTGCTCTGCTTCTCCACAGGGTGTCACAGACAGAGAAAAGCGTTTCTCTATGCTTATCTCATGTCCTTTTATCTATTAGTTGCTGGTCAAGTATTTGGAGTTTAAATTGTAATTGTCCTTAGATGTTTCTTGCACCTTGGGATGTAATGGGAAGAAGCTTCCCAACTCTGTGTGAAAGTACTTTCCAACACTTAAAACTTTAACTTCACGTTATTACACCTGTGATCCCAGCCCCTATTTTCTCAGATGCCCATGTTGTAGTAAATCAGATGCCACCTCGGGAAAATTTGAAAGCCTTTTTACATGCTTATTTTCACCACAGGGAATGCATCTCTTGTCCTTACCAGCCCTTGGCAAAGAATGTGAATGTGATTGTGTAAAATGACATACCTCAGCAGAATTTCTGCCTGTCTTGATTCTGACTGGAAAAAAACCACCATGCTTTTTTAAGTGTCTGGACATTTTTTATCATCTTAATACTTCCTTTTGCACTTGACTTTTTCCTTGCCATAGGTCTGGTGTATAATTTTGTTGTCTTTGCTCCCATTACACAGAGTGGTAGAGTTTGGTTGTCCCTGTTGCCTGTCAGATTTGTTCCTGAGTGTTCCAAAAATGCTTTGTCTGAGCAAGGAGGAGACAAGCATTTGTGAAAAAACTGCTAAATGAAACAACAGCTTTTTCCATATTATTTCTAATGCTAATGGCCAAAGGTGTCTATCTTTTGTGATTTTTATTTTTTTTTTGGGCTATAGAATTGCACAAACATGAATCTAATTGTTCTCTGTATTGCCCTGCCTTACAGGTTGACTTGTGATCAGCTTTCCTAATTCTTCTAGGGAGTTCACTTTGCCATCAGACATGGAGTACAGGACTCAGCTACCACGTCCTGAGTGACTGGATCCTCTAACACAAAATGGAGAAGAAGCGTAGAAAGAAATGAGCCTGTTTACAAGGCTTTGCCTCAAAAGACCATGAAATCTCTACTTGTTTTAGACACAGCTTTAAGAATACCCAGTTGATCATCACAGTGGAAACGTTTACTGAAACAAAAATGAACTAGTTTATAAAGAAGAGAATCGTCATTTGAATATATGGAATTTTTGGAATGAAACCATTTTCTTCTTTGACCATGAAGTTTGCAAACATCTGGTTTGTTCTGGTTGTTATTTTACTCTGTGGCAAAAAACACTTCGGTACCAGACTAGGGAATTCCTCTCATGAGGCTCACATATGTCCTGGATGTTCTCGCCTTACTCTGAAAGTGGAATTCACTTCAACAGTCGTGGAGCATGGTAATAAAGAGTTAAGCAGTAAAAAAAGAAAATATCTCTGTGAGGTTGAAGTGTGTGTTACTGATTTGTGGTGTTTGTTAGTTTTTCAGTTATGAGTTAATGTAGAAACACCTTGTCTGCTAATGCTCTAGCTTCAAAACAGGGAATCAGGTTTTTTCAGAGGTTCTTAGTTTAACTGGGGACAGGATTTGGAGAACAAGAGGGGGAGATAAAGGGGATATTAGAAGAGAAAATGGAATGTGAAGGCTCAAGTTGGCAGGTCTGGTCACTTTTGTGTGTTTAGTAGCTGTTTTGAGCCAGCTGCTGGTTTATGAAGTGTAACCACAAGTGGCCCTTGATGGGGTGAGAAAGCAAGAAATCTCTGTGGGTTTATTCAGGAAAAACCTTGGAAATTATAATACATGAGTGGAAAAATATAAAAAATAATTGTGAAGGTAGCAGATGAAAGGCAAAGTGAGGCAGATGGCACTGCTGAGATGGCAGAGGACAGCAGTAGGACGCCTTGACCCGGTGGCTACCCATAATACCCACAGTGAAGCTGTGCATGTGCCCGGGTGCTCACAGGCAGGATGCCCGTAGGGACATTGCTGTGTGTAATTAGGCAAGGACTTACTGTGGTGAATGTGGGGGCGTGTGCTGGGGCTGAGGGCCACTCAGAAGCCACTAATCCAGGCCAAGGACTGGACTGTTTGGAACCAGCTTTGTTCTCTGGACTTGTGGTACTCGGTGTCAGTAATTTGCACTAAAACTCAACACCACATCAAAGTCAGATGTCTTTAAAACATACGTGTCAAGAAGGATATTGAGTTGGCATCTCAAGCAGTTGTTTGTACTGCTGGATGTAACAGTAAATCTGTTCCCTCTCTCCCGTTCCCTGTCACTGTTTCACCTTCCCATGATATTTACAACTCTACCTTCCTCTCAAAAGTTTTTACCAATTTTAGCCATTTAAAATATTGCAGGTTCCCCAGTGTAAAAAAAGAGTTCAGAAATAAATTTCAGGTTTCTAAAAGCAATAAAAATGTGTCTCAAATTGTGATTATTTGTTCTGGCTAAAGCAAGAAAGACACATTCAGACCTTTGCAATGTGAATGCATGAGTAATGTGTAAATGTCGGTTCTGATCAGTTGTGCTTTTGTTCCAGAGTATATTGTGGCTTTTAATGGATACTTCACAGCTAAAGCTAGAAGTAAATTTATTTCGAGTGCACTAAAAAGTAGTGATATTGAGAACTGGAGGATTGTACCTCGCAACAACCCAGCCAGTGACTACCCTAGTGATTTTGAAGTCATTCAGATCAACGAGAAGCAGAAGGATGGAGTACTGACACTGGAAGATCATCCAAACATCAAGCGTGTGACACCTCAGCGGAAGGTCTTCCGGTCCCTCAAATACTCAGAGAGTAAGTAATTTTCTGTGTGGTTGCATCAGATCTGCTTTGGAAAAGCCTTCTCAGCCTTGTTTCAGACCATTACACAGATGACAAATGCCCTACGGTTTTTCTTCAGTTTACAGAAATCTGTTATTTTGCCTAGAGAATTATCAGGATTTTGTCATCCCTTTGCTGAAGCGTGGTAATGATTCCATCTACAACATAGAAACATTTATTTTGCAGCAGTTAGTTACCAGAGACTATGAACCACTGATATAAAAAATGGACACTAACTTAAAACTTTGGCTATAACAATACAATGAGTGTATTTGCTTAAAGAGCTAATCTCTTGTGGGTTTTCTACAACTGTTTCTAATTTTCTTAATAGCTGATCCATTGTTACACTGCAATGAAACCAGGTGGACTCAGAAATGGCAGTCATCTCGTCCCTTGAGAAGAGCAAGTCTCTCTTTAGGTTCTGGCTTCTGGCACGCAACAGGTCGACACTCAAGCAGGCGTTTGCTGAGAGCCATCCCTCGCCAAGTTGCTCAGACCTTGCAGGCAGATGTCCTCTGGCAGATGGGTTACACAGGTCTGCTGTTTTTTCTGTTGGCTTAGGACAATTGCCTTCTTTGAAAAACAAGTGAAGTGTTAAGGAAAGGCTCATTTGCTCCTATGTGTTAATCTCTCATTTGGTGCCAGTTCCGGAAAGAGTGGGAAATCCTTTGTTTTGAGATGCATTGTGTATTTATGGAGTGTTCTTCTGATGTACTTGGGAGGAATTGGTCATATTTATTTATGGTCTGTGGTTGAATTTCTGAATTGCAATGTGCTTTCTTTAAGATGTGTAACTCCCTGAGCGTGTAAATTGCATGCTACATTAAACATAAAAGTTCTTTTTGACTTGATGCAGTAGATTCTTTTGTGAAGCTGAATCAGAAAAGACATAGCTTTTCTGTTACAGGTGCTGGTGTAAGAGTAGCTGTGTTTGACACTGGTCTGAGTGAGAAACATCCACATTTCAAAAATGTAAAGGAGAGAACAAACTGGACTAATGAGAGAACTTTGGATGATGGTGAGTTACAGAGCCCAGTTGTCCAGCTGGTCCTGACACTGGTGTGTTCTGTTTTTCATCATAGAACTGCTGTTGCTGCTGTGGTGCTAACATGTTGAAACTGTTATCATGAGATTTTAAACTCAATTTTGTGGCATCCTGTGCACTTTGTACTCCTGTAAAATTCAGCGAAGAGCATTAATGTTCCAGAAGGTGTTGCAAAAGTCTGCTTTGCATTGTTCTTGCTGTTTCATCATAACACTTGATAAACATCAGGGCAAGAAGACATTTTTCAGGCATAAATACATTGTCAGAGTAGGTGGGAGTGAGAGAAAATCCCACAAAACTGTTTCTTCCCTGTTCATTTTTATGTATTCTGCTGTCTCACAGCAAATAAATTTTCCCATGCTTAGGAGGGAGAGCATTTGACTTCTGTACTGTGCAGTCCTAAGATAAGCAGAGTTTTAGCACCTTACTGTAATGCTTTTGTAGTTTTCATCAACAAACACTGTCTTGGCTCATGCCCATCAACATTCCAAAGAACTTTTCTGCAGTATGTTTGTGTTCCTTTTTCATATGTCGAGCCTAACTTGCCCTGACCCTATGCATTTACAGATCATTAACTTCATACAGTCTGGGTCAGTGAGTCAGTTGGCAATTTAATCCCTTCAGAGTTCAAGGTATATTAATATCTTGCTCAGTCTTGTGTGCACCTCTGTAGTTTTAGCACATGTAGTATTTCTTTGTGTTGCAGCCTCTGCTTTTGGTAGCATGTTCTATTAGTTCTGTGCCCATATGGTTGCTAGAAAGGCAGATATGGAGCTCAGAAATATAATGCAAGCAGTCCAGCAAAGCAAAAGCTCAGTTATTTTTTGAGGAGAGGGAAAAATGTGTTTTCTTCAGACATTGTTCATCCTTACAAAATAAGGTTATTTCAGAGTCAGGATAAACATCTTTAAAGAAGTTTACATAAAAATACATTGACCTTGCGACTTGTGTTTTCCAAAAAAAATATTTTTCCTCTCATGATTGCTTTGTGTGGCTTTTGATTTCATTGGTAGCAATCAGGAGTGCATAGACTGGAGAGTGTATCATTCAGAATTTCAGCTGGTTGTCTGGATTTACAGTGCTGGAAATTCTGGCCCCAGTGTAGCAAAAATATGATTCCATAAGGCTAGGATTGAACCTGGTGTTCATAGGTTTTTGTAAAGTCTGTTAGATTGATTTAGTATAGGTGGTGTTGAAGAAAACAAATCCTTTTCAGTTAAATGGTTCATTTTCTAACCTGTTATTTTGTTTCCTTCTCCCTGTGATAGGTTTAGGCCATGGGACTTTTGTAGCAGGTGTGATAGCCAGCATGAGAGAATGCCAGGGATTTGCTCCAAATGCAGAACTGCACATTTTTAGAGTGTTCACCAATAACCAGGTAGCTATTTCACATGCCTTTCAATTTCTGCCTTTCCAGCTTAATGCCGTATTAATCCTTTCATCTGGGAATATTGCAAGTACTTGGAAATGCTGAAATATTTTCTTTGATAAGTGAGAATACATATTTTTCTTTATAAAAGACTTACTACGAGATGTTTTACAGTTTCCAAATATGGTATATTTTCCAGAAATACTGTGTGGAAACCTGATCTGTATAGTATTGAAGCAATCACTCAAACATAGTGACCTCCAGAAGTACTGGGAGACCACTGTCACTTTTTTGCTTTATTTTAGTGGTTCTTCTCCTCTCTGACCTCTGCATTGTCATGGAATCACTGGATTTCCCAATTATAGCTTTTTCCCCCTCTTTCTTACATAGGTCTCATATACATCTTGGTTTCTGGATGCCTTTAATTATGCAATTTTAAAGAAGATAGATGTATTGAATCTAAGTATTGGTGGACCAGACTTCATGGATCATCCATTTGTTGACAAGGTTAGTATGAGGAAATGGAAGAGGTTGTAGTGTTTCTATCCCTCACCTGAGTGCTGAACTTGCAGAGCTGCTGACGGGTTGTGGTGCTGCTGACAATTTCTGTGGATTTTCATTCATGTGAGAGAAATTGTGTACAATTTACAGGAATACATTCAAAGAATGGTTTAAAAAACCCACAAAACCAACCCAAATATTTTCAGAGCTGTGAAGACACATGCTTATACAAAATATAGTGTGTGCTGCTGGGAAGTGGGCCCTTAGAAGAAGCTTAACTGAAATCCACCTTCGTCTGTTTTTTTAAATCTCTGCATGGTTCATTTATTTAATGATAAAAATATGTATAGTGTGATTTTAGCAGCAGATTGTTTAAGAATAGGTAAGTGCAGGTAGTTGATTCATCTGTATGGTAAGAGATTTGTTTCAGGATGAGACAGAATCAGGGTTTTGTCTTTTTAAATGTCATAGTTCCCTAAATTGTTGTTCTGTCCTTCAGAAGCATTAAGTTAATTAAATTACTTTTTAAAAAAACATAAAGTATTTCTTTGTAAGGGGTAATTAAGGGATGTGAGGCAGATAAATTAATCCTTCTTTAGGATAACCTTCATTGACATTTAGCTTGACAGTGATTTCACTACTTTCCCCAGAGTCTTACTGGAAGGGGATACAGAATAACTTAACTGGAGTGCTTTGTTAGGGGCAGGAGTTTTTCCTTTGGTGTAATCTAAATACATATCAGCAATGCTGCTCTCGAGGCTGGACTACTGGTTTCATAATCTTAATATTCGGAGCTTAATACTGAATGTAGCAGTGAGATGTATTTTGAGAGTCTCGAAAGATGGGTTGGACTAATTGTTCACTTATGTCAGGCCCTATGGAGTGTATGTTTGTTAGAAAAGTCTCTTTTTCAGTGGCATAGCCTTGTTTTAAACACAAATTTTTATAGGTATGGGAACTGACAGCTAACAACGTCATCATGGTCTCTGCTATTGGCAATGATGGTCCTTTGTATGGGTAAGTTTCAAAGACCTCTTCAAAGCAAAGCAAATATGTTGTTTTATGTTTCTGGAAGTTGTTGTGCTTGGTCAGGAAGTTCTCTCTCCTCTTTTTTTCTGTAATCTGTTTATAGAAAGGGACTTGAGTTAATAACTCCCCACTGTCCTTATTGCTTGCTGTAGTAGTACAACAATTTGTGAAGCAATTCTTAGCTCAGTATTTTTTATTGAAACAGTGGAAAGTCAACAAAAGGTAGAATTGGCAGTACTTCCAGTGGTTTCCCTGTTAGTGTGAGCAAACATCTTTAGGTACTGATGATCTTGAGCTTAAGGAGTATAGAAGGGATCAAGCCAGAACAATTTGTAGTATATTTCTAAAATAAATGCCTAAAATTAGATTTTGTTATGTCTTCAAGATGTGTGGTTTCATAGTTTCTGAGTTTGTTACTGAGTTACTAACTGTCTGAAAAGTTCTTTTCACTGATAAATGTAAGTGTAGTGGATAGGACCAAAATTAATTTCTGTGGAGGTTAAAAACATAGTCTGACAAAAATCTGATGTCAGCATATTTTTTATCAGGATAAACTTACAACTATGTCTTGGTTTTTATTTCTTTTTTTATTTAATTAATTAATTTTTTTTCCCCTGGTATTCCTATCTCCCAACTTATTCTAGGACTCTGAATAACCCTGCTGACCAGATGGATGTGATTGGAGTAGGTGGCATTGATTTTGAAGATAATATAGCTCGCTTTTCATCTAGGGGAATGACCACTTGGGTAAGATACTTTGACTAAGGCCAGCTGCATCTACAGCCAAAATAAAAGCCTTGGAAAGGGTGCTTTTTCTGAAGGGGTGCATGTAGAATAACCAGTGATAAAGAGGTCATCAAAGGTCAGAACAGCTAGAGATTGAAAGTCTTTAAACAAGAAACTTAATGTTCTCTGCAGGGTTTCCCATTGTTAATCTTGACCACTACTGACTGATAAACAAATAGCTGATGTATTTGTAAAATGTCCAGGATCCTTTTTTCCTTTATGCTGAGGACCTGCAACCAGTGTTAGTTATGTATTAGGGCAATAATCCATCTGTTCCCTTTCACAGGAGCTGCCCGGGGGCTACGGTAGAGTGAAGCCTGATATTGTTACCTATGGCTCTGGAGTAAGAGGTTCTGGTATGAAAGGAGGATGCCGCTCTCTCTCTGGAACAAGTGTGGCATCTCCCGTGGTGGCAGGTGCTGTTACTTTGTTAGTGAGGTAGGTCTTAAATGTCATTTACTACAAAGATGTAGGAAAATAAGTTGGGAGGATGAAATTGGGGTTCATTTTAGCTCTAAGTTTCCAGGGGAAAAATGGAGAACTGTTTCAAATAATAGGTCTTTGAAAATAGGGGAGAACTGTATTACAAAGCCATCTTGTCACTTTTTTTAATCACCTTGAATTGCTGAGCTTCTAACAGTTGTTTTATAGAACAGCAGCTGCTCAAAGTAGGCTCCTGTAGCAGATAATTATCTAAGTACCTGTAAATTTTATAGGATTTAGGGTTTTATGGCTCTTATCTGGTTGCGTAAGTCATCTGTCGCACACAGAACTTGAAAGGTAAGTTGGTGTTGCAAGGCTGTACTTTGTCATTGCTACTACATAAAGGTGAGAGATGAACATTTATTTGAGAAACACACCAAAAATTCAAAGCCACCATCATATTTCTTCCATAAAATGATGTGATTCTCATTGAACAACAAAGCTATTTTCCACCCAACAGCAGATAAGTCATGTTGTAAAAGCATGTTTCTGAATACAGACACTTATTTTAAGAATATTTTATTTAGTATGTAAAGACTGTAATGACTGCTGGTCATGGTAAGCATTGTAATGAGACAGATTTCTGTAATACTTGTTTTTAAGAGAAATGTGTCAGGAACTAGTCACTCTTCATCTGTTCCTGCGAGAAATCAAGTAACAATAAACAATTACAAACATAAGATACCAGAACAAACTGATTTTCCATTGCATTTTCCTCAAAGCAAATGACTGCTAAGGCAGAATGGTCAACAAGACCAGTAGAAACTAGAATGAAGACACCTGATGTGATCTGTTGTTTCCTGTTCCAGCACAGTTCAGAAGCGTGAAATGGTGAATCCAGCAAGTATGAAGCAGGCACTCATTGCGTCAGCACGTCGACTTCCTGGAGTCAACATGTTTGAGCAAGGACATGGCAAGTTGGATCTTCTGAGAGCTTATCAGATCCTCAACAGCTATAAACCACAGGCCAGGTTAATTTTAATCCTTAATTAATCAATGAACACTATAATTGGCTGTATTTCATTTAAGAGATCAGATGTTGCGTGTGTAGCTCAGTTGAGCAATCTGTACTTATGCAACAAAGAGAACTTGCATGGATCTTATGTCATTCCGAAGCATGAATTTTGGCAACAGAATAATAAAAATGGATAAAAAGTCACAGTATTTTCTACCTACGTTACAGCAGATAATTAGGGGATTAAGTGTTTGAGAGCTAAATGTACTTTCTTTTCTACCCAAGTTAATGTAACCTAGAACAGAATGGAAAAGTACTTAAATTTTATCTTTTGAGAATAAGAGTGTCCTCATGTGCTGTAAGATACCATTTTTTGTGTGTGTGAAAATCTTTTCACAAAACTTAAAATGTATAAAAATTAGAGGTGGGAAGAAGATTTTGGAGCAGATTTGGGAAGCGAGGTGAGAGCTTGATTGAGTAACTATGACTGGCATGGTTTATCTGTAATTTTTTCATAGTGAGGTTTAGCAGTATGTTGTTCATCTGTTCATTAATTTGTATTTATTTTTTTAAAATTTAACTCTTTTATCCTGTTGTAGTCTGAGTCCAAGCTATATTGACTTGACAGAATGTCCCTACATGTGGCCCTATTGTTCTCAGCCCATATATTATGGAGGGATGCCAACCATTGTTAATGTTACTATCCTTAATGGCATGGGAGTAACTGGAAGAATTGTAGACAAGGTAAGACATTGTTCCAAGTCCTGACAATGTTGTGAAAAGCTTCCCATAAAAGACTATTAACTGTCCATTTCATAGAACAAAGCAGATTTCTTAGTGCCAAGAGACAGTGATGCAAAATATTTGATTTTAAAGGACACACCCAGGTTAGTAGGATTTGTGAACGTGACCTATCTACAGCTTTTCAAGTAACACATTGATTTCAAGGGTGTGTGGCACTTTATCTTTGTAAAACCAGTTTGGATTGACTGGTGCTCAGAGATTGCTTTATATTATCTGATAACATTGAAAATCTCTTGGGTAGACTTTACTCAGCTGTTGATTTGTTTTGTTTTGTTTTGTTTTGTTTGTTTGTTTGTTTGAATTGTGTTTTCTGTTTTTTCTGAGTGTAAGTGATCTCAGTAAAGGATCCCAACATTGTAAATCATGGGTCAAAACGACCTGAGTGTAATGACTTGCCCAGCTCTGCTGCAAAACCTGTTAGTACACTGGTGATTTTGAGCTTGTTGGTTGACTAGGGAGGTTTTGTTGTTGTTGTTGTTTTTGTTTTTTTTTTAATTAAGCTTTAAGTAAGTTTAAATGTAAAGCAGATTTGGGAATCAATACAAAGTAAATAAGGCACCTATTAAAAAAAAAAAATCTAGCTAGTGTAAATGAACTTAATTTCAGCACTTCACCATGAATCCTGACGTCTGGTTTAGAACTAAGCTTACATTAAAGGGTGTTGGAGCTCTTATCCAATACCATTATCTTATGATAATACTCAGACCTAGCTGATATACTTTGCCTGTGTCTGTTAGAGCATTAGCTCTCTTTGATACCAAAAGGAAGTTGTGTGTTCTTACTGATAAATGTTTACACAGGACTCCAAAATGTTAAAACAGGTGCATGCTGTTCATAGAGCTCCTGAGAGAGTCCTGCTTCTGAAAAGCCCATCATCCTACTCACTAAGGCTGTCATAATTAATTAGGCTGAGTCACTGACATGACACCAACTTTTTGGGCTTCATGGACGTCTTTCAATTTGACATAATCTTCTGAAAAGCTGTGTTATCTCTTTGTGCAGAGGAAGAGGGCTGTGCAGGTACAAAAATAAGTGACTGTAAATACTGGTTCAGCACTCTTCTGTGTTCTTCATTTCACAGCCAGACTGGCAACCCTATCTACCCCAAAATGGGGATAATATTGAAGTGGCTTTCTCCTATTCCCCCGTGTTGTGGCCTTGGTCTGGATACTTAGCAATTTCCATCTCTGTAGCAAAGAAAGCAGCATCTTGGGAAGGCATTGCTCAAGGTCATGTTATGATCACAGTATCATCCCCTGCAGAAAATGGAGTAAGTACTGTGCTTTTGTTGGTTTGTTTTGGTTTGTTTTCTGTGGTTCTCTGTTAGTAAAACTGCTTCCCAATATGCAAATACCTTTTTTTCCTTTCAAGGGGCTGTTCTGGTCCTTTCATTTAAGTGTAAATTTGATTTGGGTTAGGAAATGGAAGAGTACAAATAATGATTTTTACAGCAAAAGCAGGATTAACCTGTAAATTGGAGTCGCTTTATAATCAGAAAAAGTCTCTTTGAGACAGATTTCATAACTTCATTTTTTTATAGTGAATTCTAAGTAATGTGTTTTAGGGTTGTTTAGTCTGGAGAAGAGGAGGCTGAGGGGTGAGCTTTGGACAACTCCCTCAAAGGAGGTTGGAGCAAGGAGCTGTATTTCTTCTAGCACCATGCTTAATTGTTCCTGAGAAGTTTTAAGGTTTTGAGTGATTGAACAAAATCACAGTTCTAATATATTTTAAATATTTTATATTCTGACCATAAATATAAACTGTCAAGTGCAGAAAAAATACTGTAGCGATATAAGGCAAAAATAATCTTGTCTCCAGAGCTGGTACACGTGCCTCAAAGTAGATTTGACACCTCCATTTTGAAAATTATTTTACAATCCACAGTTAACTGGTGAATGTTTTTGTTGGGAAAAAGTATTTCACTCTGGTTTGTTCTGTCCTTCAGTCCAAGAATGGTGCAGAGCAAACTTCAACAGTGAAGCTTCCCATAAAAGTGAAGATTATTCCTACTCCACCTCGCAGTAAGCGAGTCCTTTGGGATCAGTATCATAATCTCCGTTACCCACCAGGATACTTCCCCAGGGATAATTTGAGGATGAAGAATGACCCGTTAGATTGGTATTTATCTCAGGTTTATTAAATCAGTATTTCCTGATTGTGTGCTAATGACATAGGATAACTTTACTGGTTGCCAGGGAGCTCTGGCCTTCTTCAGTGTGGCATGAGATTATTTTATCTAAGTAATCCATGAAAAGCACTTGGAATCTGCATGCTTTTGGTGCAGGACTTTTTTTGTGCTCTGTGGTTTTACTTGAACAAAATGAAAATATTTTTCAAATGCACATTTAAGATGCTGAGATTTCAGTTTGGTTTTCAAAGGGTACCATTTTTCTTTTCTGACCTAATTTCTCCCAGAAAATTAAGGGGCGCTCCTTATTTGCCACTTCAGCATTTGCTTATCAAAAAAAAGAACCATGACAAACCTGAAAGACTGATTCATAAAGAAGAAACCTCTTGTCTGTTGAGGGACCCTCTTCAAAGCAGGGCGAGGCTCAGCTGACCCATTGTCTTTCACAGATGGAGAGGAAAGCCATCCAGAGGAATGCACCCATGTCTAAATGAGGACTAACTGGGTCAGTGGCCATGGGCTTTTGGAAAGCTACCTGGAGCATGCAGATGTGGCAAATGAACAGGAACCCTCTTCTGAATTTCAGCAGTTATATACAGTTGGTCCTATGTGCTGCTCCTTCCAGTTAGTAGTTCCTGGCTCTTGTGAGGAGCAGTGTTTCTCTTTGCTGTGATGCAACCATATAGAGTTGTGCCTCATAAAGAACACTCTCAGTCTCTAATTTTGACTCTATAGCAAACTTATCTCTGTAGCACTTAGAACCAGTGTAATTTGTGAAGAATACTGCAGTGAGAAAAAGCTGCAGGTTTTAATTTGGAAAAAAGGGACCTTTTAGAAAGGACACTAGGAAGTAATCTATAAATAGAGAATTTAAGGAAGATTTCTGCATGCCAGAGGTAGTATCTTCACCACCTTTCTCTTTTCCTAAGGAATGGTGACCATATCCACACAAACTTCAGGGACATGTACCAGCACCTAAGGAGTATGGGGTACTTTGTTGAGGTTCTTGGTTCCCCGTTCACGTGTTTTGATGCCAGTCAGTACGGTAAGCACGAGTTCACTGCCTTGTTCTCCATACTGTCAGCTTCTTTCTGCTACACTTTCCTATCCTTAATGTGAAAAAATGAGAGGGAAAGCCCACCTCTGAGTGGGCTAAAGGTCCCTCTGTTCAGTCCCACAAAGGCAGAACTGTATTTGCCAGAAGATTTTCAAAATGGAGCATGATGCAACTAAATTAAAAAGTGTCCATTCTGTGTCTGTTTTTGTCCCCAGCAGCAGCAATTTTAAACACTGACCTTGTGAATAGATAGAAGTAAGGAATTTGTTTATCTGGATTCTTCAGTAACTATCTCAACACTGATTTTTTAGTTCAGTCAATGTGTAACTGGATACAGAAATGGGAGCCTTTAAAAAAGTAACAAAATAGTTGATTTTCTGTAGTTTTCTAGGTGCTGGGGTGGAGTGTCAGGCGACTTCTCTCTCCTCTCATTCACCATTACATTGTACATCATTTGATTAGTAGTTTGGCTTCTAGAATTTCCTCAAAGGGAAGAAGTAAGGGGAATAAAATGCAGTGATTTATGGTCCATCTACTGCTCCTCCCTGTTCTGTGTGGTCTGCAGCTTTGGGGCGGGTGTACTGTGCCCTTGTTCCTGTCCTTAACAGCTTCTACAGGATCTTTATCAGAAAGGCTTTTGAAACACAGGCTGCCTGACTTGTAGAATTGGCCAGGTGGCAAAGGACTGTGAGATGTGGGGCCAGCATCAGTGGTTTATCAGATTGCTCAAGGTATTGTCCTGATGAGATTTACCATGTCTCTGAGGATGGAAATTGCACCACCTGTCTGAGTGGTGACAAAGTGAAGAAGTAAAATGACTTGATTGTTTAGAAGCAATTAAAAAGCATAAACATTTTCAGGGAATGAAAGTGTATTTTTCTGGTTGTGTTTTCCAGTGATGCAGAGAAGGTTGTACTTGCTTGATCTTCTCCCACAGGAGTGGGAGAAGGTTATGTGAAAGTGGCAATAGTGCTTTAGTCAGGTTTGTGACAATGCAACTCTAGTTTTCAAAGTCTGAATCAAACCAAGTTTCAGAATCATCGTCTACCTGGCTGCAAATATCAGTAGTGAGCAGGGTACCTTTTAGAATTGGAGCTCTGGAAAAACTAAGGTGCATCTATGCACTTTAGTTTGGATCAGGGGTGAATCTCCTGATTGTCTTCTTCTGCAACATTTTGGCTTGGTTTATGGAGCAGTTGGCTGAGATCAGAGTGCAAAATACACACCTGACATATGCATGCATTCAGTTGACAAGACCATGAGTTGTCACACCCTTAAAAAGCATCCTGTGCTTCCAGACTGCTTTTTGGATACATTTCTAAACAGAATTTTCTTAGATTTCCCATTCTTAAATGTGACTTCTTCAGTTAAGCAACCAGAGCAGGGCACATGGACCAGATATTGGGCAAAATAGGCACTTGTGTTGATGTCTGCATGGGTTGTGTGAACAGTGATAGTATTACAGATAACAGTCTGGTGAGCTCTTGGCTTTGCTTTTACACACAGGGACATTACTGATGGTGGACAGTGAGGAAGAGTATTTTCCTGAAGAGATCACCAAGCTGAGGAGGGATGTTGATAATGGACTTTCACTTATAGTGTTTAGTGACTGGTACAACACGTCAGTGATGAGAAAAGTCAAGTTTTATGATGAAAACACAAGGTACTGATTTGTATCAAGTCTATGTTGTAGAATTACCATTTATACACACATCATCCTAAAACCAAAATGTGATACACTGTACTTCAGCACTTGGATGCTACCTATAAAAAGGGGACTACCCAAAGACCAAAATTGACCTTAAGCTGCAGTTTAAGGAGAATGACTACCTATTTTATCATGATTGTGAAGGTCCCCTTGGTAATGTAATCTTTTAAAGCCCAAAAAAACTCCATTTAAAATGAAAAGAAGTAAGACACTTGAGACTGACAAAGAAAAAAATGGATAAGCTTCCACTTTTGGGAAGCAGAATAGAAAGAAAATGTGGGTTGCAAACAGAATCACCAGGTTGAACACTTATAAGTGAAATCATTCCACAGTATCATATGAAGCTAAAATATTCCAATATCACCAGTGATGATAAAGACCCTTGTATTTACTGTAGTTGTCAGTCTGTTCTGTGTTACTGTTCACTAGAAAGATCTGTTCTGCACTTGTGAGCAAGTGATGTTTTACTTCCTTAGAAAAATGAGAAAAAAATGACAAAACCATCCATTTTGCCTCATCTTAGCCAAACAAAGAGCCTAAGACTAATTTTCTTCATAGCAAAATGAAGTTTTCCATGGAAATAAGATGCACTGAGATATTTCCACTACTATTACTTAACTCTTGTTCAGAAACATTGGTGTTAGAGAGAGAAGGCTGCTCACATGCCCCTGGAGTTAAAAGTTTTTTGAGACATTGTTGACATGACTTTGAAAAAGTCTGAAGACTGACTTTTCATTACACAAACTCTAGGAGTATATTCTGTGTGCTAATAAAGTGCTACATTTTTACAGGCAGTGGTGGATGCCTGATACTGGAGGTGCTAATATACCAGCTCTCAATGACCTGCTGTCTGTATGGAACATGGCTTTTAGTGATGGGCTGTACGAAGGTGATTTTACCATGGCAAGTCATGAAAGTGAGTACTGGGGACTGTTGCCTACAAAGCCTAGAGGGAGGTGTTTGGAAAATCATTCTCTGTGAGAAGGAGATTGAGTGAGAGTCAAGGGAACCCCTCCCAGAGAGCATCCTAAGCATGTTTAAATGATTGCTGCCTTTGTAGACTAGACATGAAATATTTTGAGACCAGGTAATAAATGTCCTCAGTTTAGGCTTGTATTCCAGGCCCTGATACTTGGAAGAGAATTGTTGGAGTGTGTCTGTGTTTATATGGACCATAGATATTAGTTGCTAAAATGAAGCCTTTGGTTTTAATTTTGCAGTTATATGAAACTTTTGAAATTTTGGAGGCATACAATCAGTAGGGACTTATTCCTTGGAATACACCAATTTAGACACAACATATCTTGAGATGTGTTGTAAATTCCTGCTTTTGTAATCTTTTTGAATTGTTCTCCCTGAAATGAGTATGTTTGTTTGATTTCAAATTCAAACTTCGTGGTTAGGCCACAGGTGTATGACCTTACTTTTTTTCCAACTACCAAGGTCTAGTCACTCTTTCTTTTTCTCTGTCCAAGTCACTTGATGTTTTAATGATACCAGCATTGAAGTATCTATATGCTCACTAGTGTTGGTTGAAGGCGACAGGATCTATGTAGCATAAATAACAGCTGTTAGTATGAAATACATTTCTCATGGCATTTGATTAAGCTTTTCATTATCTTCAAAAAGATAATGTCAGTCTCCTAAATGGAAAGATTTTAAAGCAATATGTAGAGGTGAACCTGCAACACACCTTCTCTGGGAACACACATATGTGTCAAAATATGCAAATCCAGAGCAGTGTTCCTGGGAATGTTTTCGTCTGTACTTTAACAGCTCAATGAAATACAGTGGGAAGTGAAGATAGAGTGTCAGTTTTAGTCTAAACTGTAGTTTTGTGGTATCTTTCAGTGAATTATGCATCAGGATGCAGCATTGCAAAGTTTCCAGAAGAGGGCATTGTCATTGCACAGACTTTCAAGGATCAAGGTAAGTGCTTCCTGGTCTTTTTGCTGTGTTTTAAGGTTGGCACACAAGCAAAGTTATAAAGTCTGGAAGTATAAAACCAGAGAATTTTTCCCAAAACATGTAGATGGATGCCTAGCAGGCAGCTGCAGTATGACTTTATACAATAGTTAGGTAGTACAGCAATATCCAGGTGCACATATGCAGTCTTGTGTTTGCTGTAAGTAAACACACCTGCATGTACGTGCATCTTGGGGGGGATTGTGCCATACTGGTGTTACTTTATCATGTTTCTCATAAATTTCAAGTGCTACTGAAATGCACCCTCTAATTGTTGCTAAATTTGTTGTGAGCTTTGGTGATCTAAGGTTATAGGTAAGGAAAGTTTTGGTAGACAAAATGCTACTTGTCACTCTGTGACTGCCAGAGAACATCAGCAAGTTTGTGGTATTTTTTGTGATGTGTGATAGATGTTGCTTAGTTGAGAAATTTTCTGGAACAGTAAGGAGCTCATCCATATGAAAGACAATATCCCTGGAATTTTCTATGCTGACGATTTAGAGATGTACTAATGTGTGTGTGAGACAAAGTGTGGCAGTTTGACAAGTAACCTGCTAAATCTTATTCTGTTGAATCCTTTTCATTGCAATTCATGAATCAAAAGAGCTTTCTGTTTTGCTTCTGCTGTCTCTCAGGTAGAGGAGACTAAATATGCAGCATTTTAAATTACTCTGTTTTTTGAAATGGGTGTTAGAGGCAGGGGACTTTTAACTTAAGAGCAACTTTCAACACTTCATTTTAGTTCATTAATTGGGGGGTTTTCCCTCCTTCTGTTTATTAGAGGTTTCAGTTCACAGGAGATAAAATGTTTGGATGGATTTGTAAGATGGAAATGGCAGGTGTATAGCTGGGTGTCCTCTGGGTTTTTCTGCACCTTCCCTACTGCGAAGGTTTCTGTGTTTTTTCCATCTTCTCTGTTCATCTGTTATCTCAGTTATAATTGTAAATATTACAAACATGCCTTTTAGGTTGCCTAAAATTTGCAAGAGGTTAAAGCAGAGGGTTAGGTGGCTTGGATATCCTCATTAAATAGTCTCTTCTGTTGGTTCCGTAGTTGATTTTCTTGTAGGAGTAGGTAGGTATGGCAGCAAAGTAAGTTGGTGAAGAGCAGTGTGCACTGTAATGGCTGATTTTTAATTTCCTGTGTCCTGCAGAATTCTGCAGAAGGACTGAACCAACATAAAGTGATTTGTAACACCAATCATCTTGATTTTAAACCCATTGCTGACTTTTTGTTCAAGAAAGCTGACAATAATCTAGCTTATGAGTTCTTTCTGCTTCTCCACCAAAGAAAATTAAATCAGCAGAAAAGGTCACAGTCAGGGTCTCAGAGCCATTTAATTTTTACTGTAACATAATGAGGGTTTTGGAAAGTTTGCATAAACATGTGAGATGAAGAATGCCATACATCATTTTAAAGTTTTCAGTGTTGTCTGTGTCAACTTACAGGTAAACTGCTGTCAATGACTTGCAGACTCTGAGATTTATTTGTGCTTTGCTTTAGGTCTTGAAGTTTTAAAACAGGAGACTGCTGTAATTGAGAATGTTCCTATTTTGGGACTTTACCAAGTTCCTTCCGAAGGCGGCGGCAGAATCGTTCTGTACGGTGACTCTAACTGCTTGGATGACAGCCATCGACAGAAAGGTCTGTGAGCTCTGACACGTGGGAAAAGTTGCTGCCTTAAGCTGACAGCTGCCTGTAGGGGTTTTACAGCTCCCATCAGAAGTAGCTGTTTTCTAGGGACTCTCTAAATAATTACTACCTGGGGGTTCATCTCAGTTCTGCAGAGATCTGCTGAAAATGCCATAAGGTGCAGCTACAGCAGAGCATACCACATTAAGCAGCCCTCTGACATCTGGGAGCAGTTCCCTCCTCATAGGTCCCTTGCCCAGTTTTCCATTGCAAAAACTTTAGGGACTGGTTTTAGGGTGGGATTTTTGTGGAGGGAAGTTTGGTTGGTGGATTTTTTTTCTGCTTTGGGATGTTTTAATTTCCAGGAAGCACTAGCAGTTACACATGCTTAAAGTTGTGCAGAGGCCATTAGAGGACCCCTTCACTTTTTCCTCAGTTGTGTTTTGAGAATGATTCTATAATACAACAGATTTTATCTTTTGAGTGTGCACCTCAATGTGCCTTTTTCCCTTCGCAGTGTTTCCTGTGAAGATTTAGGGTAATGTTCAGCATTTCAGTTGTGCACTATGATTTTCTACTTTGATTATTCTATTTTAACACCAACCAGCTGGTGTAAATACATCAAGAGAGTAGGAATTTCAGTTCGGGCTTTCAAAGCATTTTGTTTGCAGCTCTAGGTATCAAGTGTGTGAGTTGTCTGTGTGAGGTCTCTGTCACTCCCAGAGAAGCCTGCACACTGGTTGATCCTTATAAAACCTTTTAGCATTTTGTCTCATCTGACTTTTAAAAATTTTAACAGGTGATTTGGTTTCTCAGGACATGTAAAGCACAAGCAGGTAGATCTGTGGCTCGAGAGGCTGAAGATAATCCAATATGTGGCCTATTTTTCTGCATTTTCACTGAATGTGATGTTCAACCTGAATATTCCTTTTGTGATGAAAAGCACATTTATAATTTTCTAAGCTTTAGTCACTTCCTTTTTAAAATATTTGGTTACATAATCCATCCCTTGACTAATGTATTTCAGTTTAAAGGAATTTTCTGCCTAAGGGAGCTCTCCATCTGTAGCTCATTTCTTCCTCTCCCAGACATTTTCTTTTTCTTTGTAAGTTCTCCCATTTCTCCTTATCTGTCCTGGAGTGGCTTCCAGTGAGTTGCCCTAGCACCAACATATCAGTGCCTTGTGTACTTGCTGGGGGCTATTGAAAGCATGGTAAGTGATGCTGTGTGACCTCCCTAATGCTGTTAAATACAGTGTGACCCGCGAAGCAAGAAAAAGTGGAAGGCTCCAAAAGAATCCTTTAAAATTAGCTTTTAAGTTGTGAACCAGGAGCTGCGCCTCCTGCAGAGACATCGGTGGCTTTAACTGAGATAAATTCCTAACATTTGTGAATATAAATCCTTAAGATCTGATTGACCTCTTTAAAAATCAAAGGTGAGGGTTTAAGGGACACCAGGATTATGAAGATTAATTCCCATTCCCAGCCAACTGTTCTTGGGGAGGGAGAAGTTCTGAGGAAAAAACAATTTGCTGTGTGGTGGAAATAGCTGATAAGACTTGTTCCCTCTCCTGCAAATGGAAGTTTTAGAGAGTTGTGATGTTCAATAGCTGAACTGCTTGTTTGTTAGGGATAGCTCTGGGTTAAGGTAGTACAAATTCAGGAGAGAATCAACATGAAGGTTCATAAGCTGTTGAAGTGCAAAGAAAAACCAAAATCCAAGTGTATTGCAGCATTGATTCCCAGCCTGCCCCATACCACAGCTGCTGTAGGTACTGCTTTTGCTGGTTGTGCTTGTAAATGTTATTAGAGCCTTCTTAACGGAAGGACCAGCCATTTTAAGATGTGACTTAATGCTTATCTTGTTCTGAGGCTTGGGTCTGTGAAATCCACAGATTGCTTTTGGCTCCTGGACTCCCTCCTGCAGTACACGTCTTATGGGGTGACGCCGCCGAGCCTCAGCCATTCTGAGAACAGACAGCGCCCGCCGTCGGGAACTGGCTGCGCTCTGCCTGAGCGAATGGAAGGTGAGAGCCTCAGTACCTTCAGACCAAGCAGAGCCTGCACTTGGGGACGCATAAGGGTGGAATTAGAAATGCTCAAACCCTTTGAGTTATACACCAGCAAGGCTGGTTTGGTGTGAGCTCTGCAAAGTTCTGTTCTTCTGGGTGGGACCACTTACCATAAAGATTTGTCACAATGTAGTGATTCTACTTGATGTTCTGTTCTAGAACTAAGACTTTTCAGATGCTAGTTCTGCTGGGGAGCATTCTAATGCCAGCTACAGAGTGTGTAAAAGTTTTTTCCATTGTGTGAAAGGTTTTTCCATTCTTGTTTTGTGTGCTGACAGCAATGGTGGGACTACTTGCCATTGTAGGTGCACAGTCCTGCTGTTTTCTAAGGTGGCCTTTGGTTAATTCTAACTGAGGTCTAGCTATGAGGTGTCATTATTGTAAAGAGCTCTTGGTTTTACAGCAGCTCTGTTTAGATGGAGGTTAATGTCAGCAACTCTTACCCTACCAATCTTTTGGTAACCAAGCCTGGCTCTTCTGTGAGTTGCAGGGAACCATTTGCATCGATACTCAAAGGTGCTCGAGGCTCACTTGGGAGACCCTAAACCTCGATCCCTTCCTGCTTGTCCTCACCTGTCCTGGGCCAAACCACAGCCTTTGAATGAAACTGCCCCCAGGTTAGTATATGTCTTTCTTACAAGTTACATAAGAAATCTCACTATTGAGTTTAGCTGAAAAAATGGTTTGTTTGATCTGCTATGCAAGGTCTGTCTGGGATGCCTTTCCTAGAGAAACATCAAATTGCAAAGAATAATAATCATGGAACTGTGGAATGGTTTTGGTTGGAAGGGACCTCTAAAGGCCACCTTGTCCAACCCCCATGCAGGAAGCAGGGACATCTAAAACTAGAGCAGGTTTCTCAGAGCCCTGGCCAACCTCACCTGCAGTGGTGCCAGGGATGGGGCAACAACCACCTCTCTGGGCAACCTGGGCTAGGCTCTCACCACCCTCAGCATGAAAAATGTATTCCATATATCACCTTTATTTCCATATTTCTTCCATATCATCTAAATCTCCCCACTCTAGTAATGCCTCTTCAGTGAGTCATTCTGACTCACCTTCTAGTTACACAGTGAAACTGGAAGATTTTAAAAATAGCTTCACAAGCCAATTCACTGTTGGGATAGAGTGATCCCAACGTGAACAGTCTTGCTTAAATCTGTTGTCACTGTGCACTTCTGAAATAGTTTTCTGAAGCAGCTGCTTGGACAGCTCACCTCGCTCTGCTTTCTGTGGTATCATTTGTCAATAGCTGGAAGGAAAATGTGTCAGCACACAGCCCATGCTTGTCTGCTGGGCTGCTGATGAAAATTTTTGGTAGCCCATGTGCAAGAAATTGCTGTTAGTAAAGAGATGCCAATCTAAGTGTGTCCTTTTGGTGGCCTGCAAACTGCAGAACCTAAAGAACAGATCTGATTATCATTTGGGTCCAAACTAGTGTGTTATTTGTGGGTTCCAGTTGTCACTTTGTATGTTCCTACAAAATTTTTTGTGTTGCTGAAGTAAGTGGGCAGACACCTCTGTCTTTATGTTTCTTCTAGCAACCTCTGGAAACATCAGAAGTTACTGTCAATAGATCTTGATAAAGTGGCTCTGCCCAGCTTTCGACAGAACCGACCCCAAGTGAGACCATTGTCCCCTGGAGAAAGTGGAGCCTGGGACATTCCTGGAGGTAAACACTGAGAAGTTGGAAGGTTGCTTCATTTTTCTGTGGAGAGACCACGTGTTAATTTTCAGTTGTGGAAAACACACAAACAGCAGTAGGGTTGTAAAAGACTGATTGATGGAGCCCAAGAGAAATATTTTTGCATATGAGCAGTTTATTCAGAAGAAAGCATGTGTAACATACTGGGAGGATTTCAGTGTGTGCTTTTTTGGGTAGTTGAGATTTGTTTTGGTGCTGTTCAGCATGACTGGTGTCAGCAGCAGTCCCTGTCCTTGGGCACTGTGACCAGATACTGCCTGCCAATTAAAATTCCTCATGTGAGTGCACAAAAGCAGAAGGTTTTGTCTGAATGGTGCCTTGGGCAGGGTGTGACACCAACAAATGGCACAGAGCTTGGAACAGCTTTCAGGTTAGTTGTGGGCTGCTCTTCTTTACAAGCTGGGCACTGCTGACCCAGCGGGAAGCAATTTGAAAGCCTCACCCTTTTCCCAGTCTGATCTATTAGACCAAGAGATCCCTGTAAAAACAAAGGGTTTGGTTCTGCAAGCACAGAACCGCTTTCCTCCCGGCCTCAGGATTTGGTGTAGTTTAATGTCTTCATTGTAAAATTATAGTTAAGCATTTGCATCTCTCTTCTATCAATGAGTAGAAGATTGTTGTAGAAGAGGAAATCTGGGTCCTGTGCCCACAAATGTGAAGGTGGAAATGCTGGTGCTTTTCTGTACCGTTCGCACCCTTTTTTGTTTTCACTAATGAGTCTGCAGTTGTTAATCTTCATGTCTGCACTGTAATCTGATTAATAGCTACTGCCTCTCTGGAGGAGAGTTACCTTTGTTGGGCCCTTGCAGTAGGCAGCATTAACACCGGGTGATGGGTCGGCTCACGTGCTCGCTAATCACTTCCACACCTCTTCCCAGGTATAATGCCCGGCCGGTACAACCAGGACGTAGGACAGACCATTCCTGTCTTTGCTTTCCTCGGTGCCATGGTGGTTCTGGCGTTCTTTGTGGTGCAGATCAACAAAGCCAAGAGCAGGCCAAAGAGACGGAAACCGCGAGTGAAACGACCGCAGCTTATGCAACAGGTTCATCCACCAAAGACGCCTTCTGTGTGACAGCTCTTGCTTGCCAAAGACAACCTCCTTCCACTGCTTTCCTGGGGGACCGGCTGTTCCCGCTGAGGGTGCAGCGATCGCGGCACTGAGCGTGCTGCCAGTTCTGACCTGACATCATCTCACGGTCTTTGGTTTCTGGAGAGACAAAGAGAAAAAGAAAGGACCTGAGTTGATAATATGTACATAAAACTGCAGCTTTAGACAGCTGACGCCACCAAAGACTCAAATACTGTTCAGATGGCTGCTTAGTCACTACATATCCCAAGGGGGGGGGAAACGGACCTTCATTTTTTTTTTTAAGATGACCAAACTAAAATTTATTTGTTTAGAGGCTATTTTCTATATTTATTGTTGGGGAGGGCGGGGGGAAAAAGTCACTTTAAGGACCTCTGCTAAGGAAAAGGAAGTTTTTTTGGACAGAATGCAATTTTTTAGGACGGTATTAGCTGAAGAGCGAGTGTAACGGGCACTGTTGGAAGAGGGAGCGGGCGTGAGAGACCAGTACAAACTGGTGAGACATACTCCTGCAGTTTATTTTTATAAAGCCAACTACCATGATGTTTTGTAATTTTTGGTCATGATCTCACCGTTGTTGGTGAAGCAGATTTTCAATAAATATGTTATCTATATGAAGCTGAGACAATGTGCTAACTGGCTTTTCTTTTCTTTCCAATGCCAGGCACAGAGAGAAAGTTGTTGAGCACATTTTTGTGTCTCCTGTGCTCCTCCCATATCTTTATGCCCCAGAGCAGCATCCCAAGCTGCAGCCTTTGCTTTTGAGCACTGATGGGGCAGTTGTACAACCAGTGCTGGTTTTTCACTTACAGGTTTGAATTTGAGGAGGTTTGACCACCTGCAGAACTGCTAACAAGGAGAGCGCTCCCAAAGGGCAGCTCAGCAATGAGCACTGGAAGAAACTGCAGTGTGGGTGGCACCCAACAGCATCATGTGATGTGTCACAAGGACCAAAACCCTGGGTCCTTTGGTTTGTCCTGCTTGAAAGCCTGTGGCTTGTGCCTGTGTCCTTATCTAAGGCCTTAACAGGCTGCCCCTGACCTTGCAGTGTCAATTAATGTTGCTGTTGCTGAAATAGCTTCTCTTTTCTGTAGTAAAGCTCTGAGGTTTTCCTTGACAGCTGATTTCATCATCGCTGTGAATCAAAATATGTTTTCAGCAGAGGAGCAGGGAAGTTGCAGCTGCCTCCATGGGTGACCCAAAGCAGTGCTTGGGCAGGTAAGTGGTCTGTACAAAATGGCCCTGGGTGAGCCCCTGGGCAGCTCTTTGACTCCTGCATGGTGCTGGGCATTGGCTGGAGAGTGAGAAGGTGCCAAGGACAACCCTGCTAGGCAGTCTGACTGCAGCCACCCTATTTGGAGCTTACCATCAGAGATGGTGATGGTGGGCCTTGGGAAGGGCGCTCCAGGAGCGTACATTCCTCCATGTAACCTGTAGCAAACCTTCCAAGGGGTGGCCATAGATTAGGGTTTTCCAGTACATGAGTGTCCTGCAAAAAGGACTGGGAAAAGCCAAATTTGCAGAGCAATTGGGTTTCTGCAGGCTGCCTCTTCCCTTCCAAAGACAAGGATGAACTGGAAGAGACAATATCTTACCATGGTGCCAGAGAAAGGACTGAGCTTTATAGGGCTGAGGAGATGGTTGTGAGGTTGGGCTGCTTGTGCCATCCCAATGGAGCTGGGGACCAGAGGTGCTCTTTGCCCTGCCTCTCTGGCTATGCACAAATGCCAACAGGGAGGGGATTTTCTCCATCTCACCCGTGGCATCAGGGTCTCTTGTAGGAGCAAGCAACAGCTCTGCAAGTTCTGGTAGTGAAAGAGCTGTCAGTAAAGGTGTAAAACATCAAGGGCCACACCTCAGAAGGGCTTGCAAGTAGCAAAGCATAATTGTAGTTGGTGTTTTCCCTTGTCCAAAACAAATGCTGTCCATTTGCACCTTCGCCTATCTCCAAAGATGCTAGCATGGAAAATAGAGATAATAATGTAACAGCTCTTTTTCTATCAAACAGAAGGGAGGAAGGCACCTGCCAAGCAGGTAAAGCTGCTGACCCACAGGGACCCTTGGGTTGTGGCTCAGCCCAGGGGCCAAGGCACCCACAGGCATACAAGAAAGGGGAAAAAAATTAGAAGTGAGGGAACCCAGACCCCTGTGAAGAGAACCCTCCTGGGGCTGCTGTGCCGGGGGAGGAGGTGGGCTGCCTGCCTTTGATTTGAGGTGCTCCATCAGAGGGAGCCTGGAGAGCTTTGGTGTCACTGCTCCATTCGGTGCTAATGAGGAGACTCGCTCCTCTCATCACAGCGCTAATGAGAGATTACAGCTCCAGCACAGCCTTGAAACCAGAGTCAAGCTGTATCAAAGCGCCAGTCCGAATTAAGAGCCTTTCTCAGTGGCTGGTATTTTACAGCTCAGTGGCCAATTTCTAAATCATAGAGGCCAATTATTTCCGAAGCCTTTGGTGTGCAGCTAATGAAGGCCTGGAAGGGCCCTTCTAAATGGTTATAAGCCCCATAGGCAGCAGAGATGTAATGGAGGTGGCAGGCACAATTAGCCATCTATAATTCCTCCTAGCAGCTGATTAAAGTCTCTTTATCCATCTTAGAAAGATCAGAAGGGCACATATTTGGGAAATCAAAAATGCATTAGGGGCTGTCAGCCAACATCGGGGGCCTGGGTGCTGAGCCCTGGGGTGGTGGCATGTGCTGGGAGCAGCACAGAGCTGCTATTTGTCCTCCTCCATGTAAGGGATGGGTCCCTTGTCTCTGTGTGGGTCCCCTGCAGCAGCAGTCACCCCATCCTGTTTGTCCTGGCTTCTTTATCCCTCATTTTTCCTATGTGGAGCAGGGGATGAGATGGGGTGGGATGGGATGGTTCCTGGGTGAGGTCTCACAAGTGCAGGAGCACCCTGGTGGCCTCTTAGCTGCTTCAGAGACAGGTTCTGGCCTCATCCTGCACCCAGTGAGTTGTCAAGCAACCACCAGCCAAAGTGTCTGAAGGGTCCTCACTGTGGCCACCTCCCCTCATCCTTCCTGCCTTGGGATGCTCCAAAATAGCCCCATGGTGGGAATTTAATGGGTGGGGACCCAGTCTGAGCCCCATAATGCCCCATAATGGGCTGTTGATTTTCCCTAGGACTATACTAGCTCTGAGTCTCCAGGATGCTCCCGCACAGCGGGACGTGGATGGCTGGAGCCGAGCCAGCAGGATGCATTAACTGTGGTCCTTTCCCAGTTCTCCACGGGGGTTCTGGACAGTGTGCCCTCCCCTGCCCCCGAGCCGGTGTGGGAGGTTCGGGTGCAGGGCTGGCTGAGCTTGGGACTGGGAAGGGGGGAAATCCCACGGCCGGCTCCTGTCCCGTCCCCCGGTGTCCCCCCTCCCCGCGGAGGAGGGGGGGGCGTCTGCGGAGCCCCTCGCTCCTCCGCGCCCACCCCCGCGGTGCCCGTCGCAGGGGAGAGAGGGGGTGGTGGTGTCGGGGGGTGCGCTCCCCCTGCCCGCCCCGGCCCAGAGCCCTACCGGGGAGGCACCGGGATGGAGCGGGCGACGGGCGAGGGCCGGCCCCTGCTGCCGGCAGCGGTGGCGGGGGCCGGGAGGGGCCGCACCGGGCTCTCCTCGGCCGGAGCCGTCTTCATCATGCTGAAGTCGGCGCTGGGCGCGGGGCTGCTGAGCTTCCCCTGGGCCTTCGGCAGGGCCGGGGGGGCCGCCCCCGCCCTCCTGGTGCAGCTGGGAAGGGGGGGCCCGGGGGGCAAGGAGGGAGCGATCCGGGTTTGGGGAGGGTGGGGGGTACAGGATCCAGGTTCTGCGACATCCCCAAAGGGAGGCGAGGTACCTGCCGGCCTGGGGAAAAGGGTGAAGGGGGGGGTTGCACCTGACCCTGCTTTTGGGGGGACCATCCTCTTCATCCCCACCCAGACTGAAAGGGAGATCAGCCAGGGCAGGGTTGCAAAAGCTGCTGCTGCCTTAAGGCTGCTCTTTGCCTGGGAAGCCACATGTCTAGCTGGCTTTTAGCTCAACCTAAAATAGAAATTGGTGATTGATCCTTTACATGCCCCAAACCCCGAGACCTACACCCCTCATATCACATAGGGCTGTTTCTCCAGCGGTTTGCTGATTACCCAGGGTCACAAGGTAACCTGGCTGGCGACCTGATCCCTGGCCATGGCCCTGCTGGGGTCCAGGGGCTGACAGACGGTCATGGTGCTTCTTGCCGGGTCCTTTCCCTGCAGGGCTCGCTGGTGTTCCTGGTGAGCGGGCTGGCGGTGCTGGGCTACGCGGCAGCCCTCAGTGCCCAGACCACCTACCAGGGAGTCGTCCGGGCAGTGTGTGGGGCGGCAGTGGGGAAACTCTGTGAGGTCTGCTTCCTTCTCAACCTCTTCATGATCTCCGTGGCTCTTCTCAGGGTGGTGGGTGACCAGCTGGAGAAACGTGAGTTGCTTCATTTCACTGTGTTCAGGGCTTAGTTTAGTTGGGCCAATGGCTCCAGGGAGTGAAGGGAAGGTGGTACCAAGTGGGATGAGGGCAGCCCCAAGGGAACACCCAAGGACCTGGTCCTGTCATAATGTGATGCTCCTGACCACTTTGGGTCACCCTGTGAGGTGCAGCTGACCACCCTCCACTGCTCTCCACAGTGTGTGACTCCCTCTATCCCAATGGGACATTAATTGGGGCCCCCCTACCACCTCCATGGTACGCAGACCAGCGCTTCACCCTCTCAGCTCTCTGCATCCTCGTCATCTTCCCACTCTCTGTCCCCAAGGAGATTGGCTTCCAGAAGTACTCCAGGTACCACTCCTATGGTGGCCCACCCCTTGGCATCCTGTATCCCAGGCTACTTCTTCTTGGGTCCCTGTGGAGCCATGGGACCCCCATCCCTCCCACCTGCCAGGGGTCTGTGCACTAACACTGTCCTACACCCCGGCAGCATCCTGGGCACACTAGCCGCCTGCTACCTCACCCTGGTCATCGTCCTGAAATACCACCTGCAGGGAGAGAGCCTGGGCTTGCCTGAGCCCCTCCAGCCCTCCAGGTAGGGGGAGGTCAGCCTGACCCTGTCACCCTGATTTTCATGACATCAGCAGTGGCGTGGGGCAGGACTGGAAACAGTGCAGGAGGTCACCTGGGGTATGAGGGGGAGCTGAACTGGGGACAGCACTGGCAGGGTGGTGGTTGAGTGGCAGCTGCACAGCCCCAGCTTTCACTCCAGCAATTCTCCTCCCCAAAATCACCAAGCAGGATGGTCCCACAGTGGCATCCAGGTTTCACAGCTCATGCCACAAAGGTCCCTTCTGCCTCCAGGAGCCTCACACCCTCTGCTCTGTGCTTCCCCCCTCCATGCCACAGGGCCTCCTCCTGGGCCTCCATCTTCAGTGTCATTCCCACCATCTGCTTTGGCTTCCAGGTAGGTCACCCTGGCCCCACTGTCCCTGACTGACGGGGTGGTGCTGGTAGCCTCCCTTGGCATCCTGGTCCATGGGGGTGGGGGGAAAGGGTTGCAGGGAAATAGACCTGTGGCTGGGTACAGGGGAAAGCGGCACAGGGCACTCACAGGTGGAGGGTGTTATGGGTGGGGGTTGTCCTTGCATGGGGCCCCAGCACCATCCACCCCCCCCCCCCATGCCTTGCAGTGCCACGAGGCCTGTGTGGCCATCTACAGCAGCATGCGCAACCAGAGCTTCTCCCACTGGGTCGCTGTCTCCATGCTCTCCATGTTCATCTGCTTGCTCATCTACTCACTCACCGGTAACCCCAGCAGCAGAGTCCTTCACCCCTTCCTTGCCCTGCGAGGGATCCCTGTCCCCAGGACTCAACCAGCCTTCAGCAGCAGGGCCACTCACCTCTGTGTCCCCACTGACAGGGGTCTATGGCTACCTGACCTTCGGTGAGGCAGTGGCATCCGATGTCCTGATGTCCTACCCAGGGAATGACCCAGCTGTCATCGTTGCCCGCCTGCTCTTTGGTGTCTCCATCATCACCATCTACCCCATCGTGGTGCTGTTGGGCAGGTGAGGGGTTGGTGGTGGGCCAGGTGTGTCTGTGTGTGTGTCCAGCCAATGCAGCCCTGCTGTGTGCCTGCCCCCCACAGGTCAGTGGTGCGAGATGTGTGGACAACCTCCAAGCGCGGGGCCATGGTGGTGCCTGAAGCACAGGAGCGACAGAGCCGGGTGGCACTGACGGTCACCTGGATGGCTGCCACGCTCGCCATCGCCCTGTTCGTCCCAGACATCGGCAAGGTCATCGAGCTCATCGGAGGCATCAGTGCCTTCTTCATCTTCATCTTCCCAGGCAAGAGTGAGCAGTGAGTCGTCAGTGCCAAGAGCAGCACTGTGGCGGGGGATGGCTGCAGTGGGGGGTGGCCCTGTTTTGGGGGAACGGGGAATGTGCTTGTGGGGGATGCCGCGATGGAGTACAGGTGAAGGGTGCTGTGACGGTGGGGCTGAGCCTCTGCTTTGGTGGCAGGGCTGTGCCTGGTGTGCATGACCGGGACCCGCACCCTCGGGCCACGCAAAAAGTGAGTGTCTGTGGGGAGCAAGGGCAGGGGCAGGTTTTGGCATCCCATAGCCTGGGCAAGATCCCTGGAGGTCATCCTGGCCAAAGTGAGAAGGGGGCTCTGGGGCATCTGTAGGCACTGAAAGCCTACAGTCCATGGGGCAGAAGGGTGGGTATGGAGGGATGTGTCCAGGCAATGGTGCCATCTTTGGGTATGAAGGTTGTGCCTGGACACAAGGGATGTGCCAAGACATCAGGGAAGTGTGTGGATAACAGACACACACACACACATACACCCAGCCCCCCCTATACCTTGCAAGACAGGCTGGCTATAGGGGAAGGAGTTACACAGGCTTTGGAGGGAACTGGGGCACCTGATGGATGGGGTCAGAGGGGCATAGTGCCCTAAGGTGAGCACCCTTCAGGTGTTCACTGTCTGTTGTGCTAGATAGTGTGGCCCCATTTCTGCTCCCAGATGGAGAAACTGGAGCACAGCAGCAGCCTGACCAGATGCCAGGCTGGCAAGGGTGGGGGGGTGTGTGGGTGTGGATGTGGCTTGGCTGTCTGGGAAGAGTTGAGGGTGCTCCCAGGGGTGCCGAAATGGTGGGGGTCCTGCGGTGCCAAGGCAGGAGGCAAGCAGGGGCACCCAAGTTGGTGACAAGCACTTGGAAAGGTCCCTTGCAAGCACTTGGGAAGACCTAGGAGGGTGTGAGCCTGTGAGTACCATCGGGAGGAGAGGGGACAGCACGAGCTGGGGCGATGGGGACAGCAAGACAACAATGCAAGCTTGCCTGGGGCAGTTCCAGACAGTGCACGGTGCTGGTGGGGCCGCGAAGGAGCAGCAGCGGGAACTGGGGGTCAGTGAGTGACGCGTTCCGTGGGCCTCGGTGTCCAGCCAAGGCGAGGGGAGGGTGAGGAGGGGGAATGGGGTGGCGGGCGAGAATGAGGGTGTGGAGAGGCTGCATGCCTGGGCAGCTGGGGACAGGGGAGGTGTACAGCCATGGGGTGTGGGTCTGGGGATGGAGCCGCGGAGGGGATGGCCTACAGGCATGTGGCAGTGGGGCACGGGTTTGTGGGAGCATCCGCGGGGGACTAATGCAGGTCTGTGTTTCCCTCAGCGGGGCCACCAGGCGCAGGCAGAACCAGGGCCGGTCCCGTGGTGGTGGCAGCTGCCAGGT
>JANHGL010006941.1:0-24291 GCA_024611195.1 Ceyx melanurus
CTGCTGGAGTTTTGGGTACGTGGTTCTAAAGACTAGGTGTAAGAAAATGTTCTTGTCCTTTTGGGTTCCCAGTTTCATACATCTATTAGACTTGCTTCAAGTAAGAAAATATAATTTTCTATAATATATGTTCAAAATATCTTCACATCTTCCACCATTACTCTGTAGTTGTCAACTTGTGTGCTCTTTCTTTTTTCTTCTTGGTTGTTTTAAGAAAAAAAATATATCATCTGTGTTGGGTATTTTTAATTTATTATTATTATTTCCAGTAGAGCATGGTGATATCTGAGGATCAGGAAGTAAAAATGACATGGGTAGTTATGCTTAAAACCGTGCTGTAGCCATGGATTGAAATTTAGCACTACCTCAGAGCAGGCAGTGGTGCCTTGAATAAGTGGCAGGCGATTCTTCTTCATTCCCTGCAATAATAGGAAAGTTATTAGGCAGCTTAAACCCGGTACTACAGTTAATACATAGGAAAAGACCAAAATCTTTCAAATAACAATAGCCAGTTAAACATCATGAGCCCTCCGTTCCCCCAGTATTAACTTTGAGATGGGTCCCAAAAGCTCCAGCTAGTAATTAGATTCTCTTGCAGAAGTGGAAGCTTTGACTTGCAAATGCCACTAGTGGTATGTGATGCTTGGGGCATTTTCTCCTGTAACCTGCTGCTGATTTCAAAGACAAGACTGACGTTCCTTCAGGTGACCATAGACAGCTCAGGCAGCTGGGAAGAAGTGGGATAGATTGAATAAAGTAATCTTCATTAGTAGCACCCTGCAAAAGAAGCAAGGGCTTAGAGAAAAGGGACCGGGAGACAAGTTAAATTAATTCAAGACTTTTATTAGCTGCAAAGGGCTCTGTTCCTTTTACAATAAATGAGCTAATTAGAAATTGGGTATACACAGTGGGAGAATAGGGGAGAGCAAAAGAGCTGAGATTTCACTTCAGTGTTGATTTCCTATAATCTAAATACAATGTTAGTATTCTGACTAATTTAAATACTTTATTGCACTTAGCTTGGTAAAGTGGTTAAGACTTTGCTGAATTGGATGTGGTCCAACTGGGACAGTATTTGTCAGGCTCAAAAAAGTTCTGTGATGATTTAGCTGGAAAAAAAAAGTACCAGAAACTAGTTTGTGTCACTACACGAGACTCTTACTTCTGTTCAGTATTTGCAGTAGAAGTAGTTTTTGTGAGCTCTGCTGCTCTGTGTTTTGCTGCCATTGCTGGATTGAGGAAACTTCTGGGTGATGCCAAACAAGTGTTGCAGCCCCTGGTTTCAGAAGAGGAGTGTGCTTGCATCTCTGCTCACATCCATCCCTAGCTAGTGTAATGGCCCCATGGGCAATGACCAGCCAGCTGATAGGTTGCCTGTGGTTTTCTTCTGCCCTGATCCAAAGATGGACCCAAGCTCAGACTCACCTGAGTGGGCCTAGAACTATTTCTGCTTCTGATCACTTTGCCTGGTATCCATGTCTGTGGTAGAAGATCCAGCATGATACAAATTGCAGTTCTTCCACAGAAAAAGCAATATACCCACCCATTAACCGTTGAGTTGCTTAGGAACGGGCAGTAATTCATCCTTATATTGAGGTATTCTGGGGATATTTGCAACTTCTAGTCTTCCACAGACACTTTTCTGGGGAATAGGCATATTTGCTTACTTCCTAATTTCCCTGCTTATTCCAAAAATAGATCTATATTTTATATTACTGCACACTTAATTTGAACTTTTATTTTGCTTACATAGTAATGAAATCAGTTTACATAATAATTCTCTTGTTCCCTTGACAGGCCTTATTGCCTAGACATGCTGGTTTTTGTTACCTTACATGAACTATTAATTGAAATCTGATGTTCTTGGCAGGAGTACAGTCACAAATGACAGCGTCATACATCTCTGCTTACTGTGGGGGGAGTGTCTCAATTGTATAATGTGAACAGAACCTCCAAATAAAATGAGCCTTAGACAAAAATTTCAGATACAGTCTGTTGTTGCAATATATAGGAAAATAATTCTTCAAAAAGTAATTTTTCCAGTGTATCACTGAGAATTTCTGTTAAGATCCCTAGTTGTTAATATTTTCTGGATTATTCTCCATACTTTTTTGAAGAAAATTAATAGTTTATGCTTTATAGTTCATAGACTCATAGAATTATAGAATCATTTATATTGGAAAAGACTTTTAAGATTATTGAGTCCACCTGTTAATCCAGTGCTGCCAAGTCCACCGTACAACACTGAGAATGGCAATGCCCTTGTTTCAGACCTGACATCTTCTGTTTGGGGATGTTTCATGTTTCAGTCATTAAAAAATCCTCAATTGGTTCTACTTTTCATAAACAACTGAAGCAGACTGAGAGCTGAGAACTGTCATCTCCTGGACTTGATGGCCATGGCGGCTACCAAGATGGTCATGAGTGCTCAGATATATGTCATTTGGAATGCTGAAGCCATTGTTCAGTGTATGCTTTAATTCACTGCTGTTCTCAAAAGAAGGAATTTTATAATCTCCACTGCTTGGTCACCTTTCCCATTCTGCTCATTCTCTATCCTAGTTTATGTCCTTCTTTAGCCTTGCAACAAGTTAGACTGGGGCTGTCCTCTGCTTAGGGTATGCATGGCCATGTACACATATTCATGGCCATAATCTGTCTCTGACTTAATCCATTTCTCACATCTTTTGATGAACACCTTGCTAGTCCCATTCAAAGGGAGCATAGGGCTTCCTTGCTGCAAGTCCACCCACTAGTGCCCTGCTTGCTGTCTTTGGAAAGCTGAGCAGTGTTCCCTTGCTCCAGGGGCCTGTTAGAGATGCTTTTATGGAAGAGATGTACCCACTTTTACACAGTGATTTAATTGACTGCAAAATCCAAAAATCTGAAGATGAAACCAAGAGCCAACACAACTTATAGTTGAGGTAGGATGGGGGGAATATCAAAAAAAGTTTGTGAATTTCTTCTTTAGAAGTTTAAATCTGACTCTTGGGGAAGCAGGAGTATTCAGGTGACTCAGGGCTCCACCCTCCATTGCTGACAGCCCAGAGAGCCTGCACTGCTGTAGGAAGTTTCCAAACATTAATCTCAAGTCTTCCTCCTGGGTTGTAATTGTGTTGTTAGTTTCTTGTGGGAAGCGTCAAAAGCAGTCAGACTGCAAGCAGTCCAGACAAAATGTCTGAGCATTGCTTTAGTGACTGTACAGAGGTATCTGAACTGGGCATCAAGGCTTCATCATTACACCTGGTGGTAAACCTCATTTATTTTAAGAAACAGCAAAAAAATGTGGATGCCATGCCAGGGCTGCCTTCAGAGGATGTTTGCCATTGTTTTCCTCACTGCGCATTCGTCTTTCGAGCATCTGTCTTGGATTGACTGCCTCAGAAAAGGCATTTACAAGTAGAATTGAAGTGTACTTAAAAGCCAAATATGGGTTGTTTGTTGTAAAACAGCCGATAGATAGTTGGCAAGACACCAAAAGGTCCAGACACTAATCTAATTGTTTACAGCTCATGGAGAGATTAATCCACAAGATTGGATGCCCTCATTTCCTTTACACATTACAATGAATGTGTGAGATGCCAAACCCCATGGGGCAGCAGCAGAAAGAAAAATGGCTCCATTTCAGTGTAGTTATTGTTTCAAGTTTAGAAATATATTGATTCTCTTTGGATTTTGATAAGAATATAAATGTGAAGTGCCTTGCTTAATATCAGAGTATTCTTGTTTCTTATCCTCAGCAAAACAAAATTGTGCTTTCTTATTTTTAGTGTAATACACTTCTCTGCAAAATTCAGATTAAAGCTATGAAATGAAATCTATGAAATATACAGTGAAAAGGGTCAGATGCACTTTCTGGCTTGTGAGGGCAAGTAAATGCTCCACATCTTTGAAAAATAGGCAGTTCTGTCCACAGATGTCCGGGCTTGGTAAGCTCCAAAAATCTTGGATGCTGCAAGATGCAAAGGGAAAAAAGCAGCCCCAGTACTGCTTGGTTGACTGGTGAGGATACAACAAACACTCCCGGCTGGCTGTTGCAAGCAGGATTTCTGTGAAATAGGCTTTCTCTGAACAGAAAGTGGAGCTCAGGAGCAAACAGCACTGTGGGACTGTGGACACTTTGAAGAGATAATGATTCAATTAAATTAAAAAGTGGCTAATCTGCAGGGTATGCTCCTACCCTCCTCTGCCCTCCTGCATTGGTTTGGCAGAAACATAGGAGGCCAGGATGTGCTCCCCCACCTGCCAGGCACCAAAGGTAGCGCTGAGCAGTGATCATGGTCCTGGAGAAAGGGGATGTACCATCCTCGTGATACCAGGCACGCTGCTGATTGGTCCTGAAGAGAGTTGCCCCTTCTTTTGATGAGGTAAATTACCGTGGTTTTGGCCAGACGTAAGATTTGGGAATGGTACCTGGAGACTAGATAAGTAATACCTTGGTTTTGTAGACTTGTTAACCTATGACTTACTGGTGGAAGTGGAAACATTCAAGAGCAAAGTGTGTGTGCATGTTTGCAAGCTAGTGGGCCTGTGAGCTGTTTACTGGTCATCACAATATTTTTTTGATGAAATTTTGCTACAGTTGCAAAGAATTTTCAAAAAGTTAATGGGACTGAGATATATTTATTCTGATGTTGCAATATCTGGCACATTTGGGGGAAGAAAATTAATATCCTGAACTAGTCTTTGCAGTGTTTCTAATTCCTTGACTAAGCACGTCCTCATATATCATTTTACTTTACTAGCTTTTGGGAAGAAGAAAATGTTTTGCTAGTCAGGACTTGTTTTGACTTAGTTTTTAATAATATCAGTCAGCACTATGTTGCCTGAAAGTCTGAATCTGACAAAAGTTTACTTTTAAATGGGCTGCTTTTATGAGGTCATGTGTACACCCATTACTCCTGAATCAAGATCATAAATGTGTAATTTTAATAACATTCAGTGAGAATACATATTTTGCATATCCTCGGAGAAGCTGTTCTCTGCTGCACAGTTCAGCTATTCCAGCCATGATGTGGAGGGGGCATTCCAAGATTTTAATGTCTCTTAAAGCATTAAGCTTTGCAAGAGGGAGTGTAGAAAGAAACAGTGCAAGTAATTATTTTTTTCTCAGTAATGGAGTACTTCTTGTGCAAGGTAGTGAGTGGCAGTACCAAGTGTAGCCAAAGTCAGGATTTCTGTGATGCAAAAACCAATTGAGTATTGAGTTGAAAGCTGGTCATCGCTGTACATGAAAGCTGAATGAGGGATTGATGAGAGAGGGGTAACTGTACAGCACAGTTTCACTCCTCTGCTTTCCAATTTATTTATTTTTTCATTTTGAATCTCTAACGGAGCAGTCAACATAAGAGAGTCTCAAGAAAAGGTCACCAGAGGTTGCCTTTCTGTCTGTCAGAGCTGGTGTTTCTTCTGCAGGGAGTGGACCGCATTGACCTGCCGGGGCTCAAGAGCCTGCGAACTGCCCGCAGCCTGGAGCAGGGCATGGTGCTGACCATCGAGCCAGGGATCTACTTCATCGACCACCTCTTGGACCAAGCCCTCCGTGATCCTGCACAGTCCTGCTTCATCAACAACGACGTTCTGCAGCGCTTTAGAGGATTTGGTGGAGTGAGTAATTCTTAACCAAATGGTTTTCTGAAATTGGTTTTCTGTTTGTTTGCCTTTACTATGTACTTGAGAGGAAATCTTTTGGAAGTTGTCAGGTATTGTCAGGTATCCTGAAACAGCATTGTGGGCCATTTGGCCCTGCAAACAAATTGAGAGTTCTTTTGTTGCCTTTAAAGGCAATTTTAGAGTTGTGGTCTCTGATACAATACACTTGTCTTTTTCCATTGATTGAAATACCTTCTGTCAGCACTGTACAGTGACTTGCCAGGTAGGTGTTTTGTCTAATGTATGATACATGTATGTTATGAAATGTGAGACTGAGATGCATATTCCAGAGTTAGCTTCCATGCAGCAGCATAGTCCAGTGCTCCCTGACAGAGCAGAAGAGCCTGATGCTGTTTAAGTCAGGGAGGCAGCAGAGAACAGCAATAATTGCTCTTACTGAACTACTGCCAGAATGGTGCAAAACTTGTGAATGTAAAGCCTTCCCTGTTTTCCAGTGGAATGGTTGATGGTCTTCACGTGCACCCGTGCCCGAGGTGTTGCACTGTGGGCTCTGGCAGCAGTGGGCACAGGGGAGGATTGGCTGACTCGGGAGGCAGCCATGGCCTGGCTGATCATTCCCATGCAGGCAGCTGCTGTGCAAGTAGAAGGGCCTTGTTTCTCTGTGCTCTCCTGGGCACATTTCCCATTCAAAGCCACTGCCCTCACAGAGCATTTAGCAGTTGCAGTGGCTTCCAGTGGGTTTTCATTTTAGCAGGGTGAGCATTTGAAGGGTGCCACATTGTTCTCTAAGCTTCCGTATTCCTGCACAGAGAAGATAGAGCAGGCAGCAGCAATACCCCATCCTCCTCATGGCTTTTCTGCTCAGTCTCAACAAAGCTAACAATCACTGGCAACGGCGGTGATTTTCTGGTATGAAAAGTCACTCATTAGGAATTGTCTGCTGCTGCCATCAGCTAATTTATCACTGTATGCCAGCCATGAGAGGGTAATTACTGTAACGCTTTTGGTCTGAGCTGGCTTTGAACCACCAACCCTCACAGAAAAGTCATGTATGCCATCACCATTTGTGTGAACCATCCAGGCTTCTGGGCAGCCACCCGTGGAGGCTTCACCTACAATGTGTGCGCAGCCTTATCAAGAGACGTGGGACTTTGCCCTCACTGGTGTTTAATTCCCTGCTGAGGTTCGGGACGTTATCTGTCTCTGTGTAGTTTTCTTTATCAAGACTTGCCAGCCAGCCAAATGAGATACCAGTGAACGAAAGGCAGCTTACTCTGCATTTTCTGACTGTGAACATGTTATATATGGCACTGTACACCGAGACATAGTTTGAAGGAACCCTGTAATGCACTTCTGTAGCTTGACACTGCTACAAAAACCAGGTTGAACCATCTTTGCTTTCCTTGTAAACACTCTGTAGGAGTTTCTTAGCAGTTGAATTGATTCCTGGTTAGCTTTCTCTGGAAATGCTCAGCGAAACCCATCTTTTCCATGGCTTGCTTGCTGTGAATGCTCTCTCCAGCTCTGCAGCTTGAGGCATATGTGGGTGGCTCACCTGCTGCCTGTGTTTTCATGGAATAGGAGTGACAACTCAGGATCTCTCCCTTGGTAATAAATTGCTGGATCAGGCACTTTTGTTCCAGAGATTTCAAGCAAAGTCTAACTTTCTCCTGATTTTTACTTAGCTTCCTGTAATGATGACTTGTAAAGAGAGCTAGCCAACAAACTTTGCTAAAAGGGGGAGCTGCCCAAAAACGATTGAGCAAAAATCTAAATCTCTGATCCCCTTGTGAACAATTCATTTTACTTAGAGAGTAAAAATAATAATGCACACATACTCTGAGCCAGATGTTGTCACTTGATTTTGTGCAGGAGAAGAATGGAAATAAAATGCGAGACCAAAGTAAATCTGATTATTTCTGCATTCTACACAAAAGCTGAATTACAATGCCATCAAAATGAATTTTTCCATCTTTACAGTTCTGACTTGATTCTGCATAAATAGAAGATGCAATTAGCTGTGTAGCATGCTTAGTTATCTACATGCTGGCTAATTCTAGTTTATCCAGAATGAGTGAGTATCTCTCCAACACGTCAGAAAACCTTCTCTCTACACAATTAACAAAAGTTCTTGTGAAGCCCAGTGTTTTTACTGACAAATATGAATGGTACAGGGGTTAGTACTGGTGTCAGTTCTAGCTAAAGAGCTCACTACAGACAGGCCCATCTTCCTTTAAGTTCAAAAGAAAAATACATTCTACAAAAGGAAATAAGTTTTCCATTTCCCTCTGCAGAGCTCAGCACTAATCAAAATGTTCTTGGTTTGGTTTAGTCTAATTCACTTCAAAAATGAACTTATATTAACCAAAGTAACACCACTGTAATTTTGAGTAGGACTATCCTCACAGGGAATTTGTGGGTTTTAATGAATTCACCTTGAATTAATGTCTTCTTGGGCTTCAGATAATTTTCTCAACTGTGACAAGTCTCTGCAGTGAGAAGAGAAGCTCTTTTGCTGTGCCCAAAAGAGCAAGACTGTAGCCATTTATTGTAATTTATGCTGCCTGGTATTAGCCATAAAGAGAGTCTGAAAGCTGCAAGAGCAGGAAAGAATGAGAGCTGGCATGAGGTTGGCCCTCACCCGCTCTGCATTGCTGCCTGCACGTGGGGCAGGTGCTGGTGGCACTGGTGCAGCTCCTGCGCATACTTAGCTTTCCTGTGCCCCGGTAACAGAGACGCCCAGACATTGTGGCTGTAACTGATGCTCAGAAGCCTCGTAATTTGGGCTTTTCCAAAACAAGAGCTGTTCTGGGGCAAATGCAGATCCTCCCAGAGGCAGGCAAGAAGTTTAGCTAGGGGATCTGCATCTGAGAGTGTGGGCTGCCTTGCCTGAAGCCCTTGACTCCACTTGACAGCCGTTAAATTCAGTCCTTCACAAGCTCCCTGGGCTGGTTTGGGGAGATTACCCAGTCACGTGTATGTCAGTCCTGCATCTGCAAAACAGAGTTCCATTCTGCCGAGGTCATACATTCTGTGGGGCAAGTGGTGCCGTTGGGCGCTGGCGCTGTGCCCGTCCCAGGGCTCCTCTGCTCTGCTTGGACTCTGCCCACACTGCTGTCATAAATAAACATAGGTGTGCAAATGGAGGTGTGTATATGGCTGTACTTATTGCTCAGGAAAAGCAGCCGATTCCTCGGGGAAGGGGAAATACCAACTCCAAATGCCGCCCTTTAGGGTTTGACATTTCTATTCTTCATAAGCTGATTACTGATTCATGCTGTTCATATGATGTTTTCTCAACCACTCAGTAAAACCGTTCAATCTTTTTTTGGCCTTAAATATTCAGTCTCTGTTCAGGCTTTATTTTTCCCTAGGATTTGTAGAAGTAGCACTATATGTAATATGTGAAAACTCTCTGCAACTTAGAGAAAATGCTGAAAGACAGATAAATGTTAAAATACATTACTTTCTTTCATTTACAGAATTTTCTCATTTAAAAGTTCAATAGATCTACAAGCCCAGGACATTGAAGATTCACTAGTATTACAGTATTTTTCAAAACTGTAGTACTTTCCTTTCTCAGGAACAAATGTTAAACCAAATAAGAAGCAGGATATTTAATTGCTTTTGTTTCACAGAGGTGTGCAATTGTCTCTGTGCTGATTTTTATTTTTCAGAAGCTTGAGCTCTCTTTCTGGGTTTATGGTGAATGTGCATTGTGGAGTTTAAATAGTTTACTAGGCAATAAACATTATGCTTATCTGCTTTTTAACATTTCATATTGTGTAGCAATGATAATAATACACAGCATTTTTTTGAAAAGTTTTCATAGAAAAGCAGTTGTCATAATGAAATATATAGCTTTCTTTAAAGGTCCCCAAAGAGAAGTGGTAGTTGTAGGCATCCCAAAACCAGTCTCTAAACCTTCCTTAACCCTTTGCTCTTAAATTGTCTAATTAACATAATTAGGTTGAAGTATGATAAGTTGTTTCTAACCTGTATTTAGCTTACAGTTTTTTGATTCTTTTTAAGCCTGGGTGAAGGCATTGTGTGCCTGAAACTTCTTTTTCCAACCATATCAGTTGGTCTAATAAAATTTACAGCCTCACCCTACTAATCTTCATCCTCTTTTATAAAATGTTTATATGTGGAGCTATAAAATTAAGCGAGTCTGACACGAGGACTTGCTTGTGAACAGGAGGAAGGAAGACTGGCAGCATGGGATGAGAAAGAGTCACCATGTAGCACAGAGCCTATTAGCCACTATAGACAAAGACATCCTGGCTTTGCCCCATTGTGTAACGTGGTAAAAAGAAAGTGCCTTCTGCAGCCTACCCACTAGCCCCTGGGTTTGCCATAAGGGCAGCTCTGTTTCCTAACCAGTGCTGCTGAAATACAGAAGTCAAACTCTGCTTGTTGAAAGTTTGCTCTGTTAAAAATTACCAGTGAGTTGGTGGCTGAGTCAGAATAAGTCCCCTACATGCATCTGCCTCTGTAGGAAAGTAGCTGTTAAAACAGACATGTGGCTAGACAGAAGCACGTGTGCTAATTTACTTGGTGGGGTAGCATGCATGGCCCACGTCTGTTAGCGTTTCCCCGGCGAGTCTCGCGCTCTAAGATCTTGCAGCGATAGTATTGCTGCTTTCCACAGCCATAATCAAACACATGCTCAATAGATGAGAAGAAAAGGAGACATGTCACCAGTGGTCTTTTTTAATCACATCTGGGATCTGTCATCGTGCAAATCTGGGCTATTTAATTGGCCAAAATTGTTTCTTGATTCTCAAAAGCCTTTTATATATATCATCATCCAAAAGAAATGAATGAGTGCTACAACCCTCTTCCCTTGGAAGATAGCACAGGAGACTCTGGGGAGCGTGACTGTATTAGTAAGTGAGGACAAAGTGCGAGGCTGTGCATGTAGCTGACAGCAGCCCTGATATTTAACTCCTGCACTGTCCTTGGCTTTGCCTGCACAGCCCTGCTTTGGGACAGAGCTGGGTCCATTTTGTCGAGCCACATGATGGGCTGTTGCTGGCGTTAGGCAGTTGTGAAATCGGGTCTATCTAGACAGATCATACCACTACCCTTGATAAGAAAAAGGCAGTTCGGGGCAGTTTTGGCATTTCTGACCACTTCACCTTTGCAGGAGTGCTTTCTGAAGCATGCCATTTCCCACCAAAATGGCAAAGCCTCTCCTGAGGTGTTTACAGAGTGCCTTGAAAGCTGCTGGTGAAGTGAACCCCACACCTCGGTTTGCTGTTCCTTTAAGCCGTGTTCGATTCCAAACCAGTCTGTAGCCCTGAAACAAGCAGCACTGTTGAACAAAGAGCCTGCAAACAGGGACAGCTCTGAGAGCAAGTTTCATAACCACTGTCCCCCACCGGGAAAGGCAGTCCCAAGCCGGTGAGCCTTGCCAGGCAGATCCAACATCTTTTGTCCATTTGGACAGAAGACAAGACCAGATACTGGGTTCTCCTGTAGGGAAGGTTTTGCAGGTCCTCTGAAGCTGCTTCTTGCTGCTGCTGATTTTAAGCTCAGGGTGAAGCATGGAAAGTGTGAAGGAAAGAGCAAATGCAAAAATTCGCCCTTCCTGTTTTCAGAGGCAGAACCTGTGTTCCTCTGCAGTTTTGTTGCTTTTAGTCAAAGTGTGCACTAAGAGTGAAAAGTCTCTCTTCTCTGTTAAGACAAGTATCCATTTCAGGTGAGATTCATCCAGGCCAAGGAATTACAAGATCCTGGGGAAAGAGCTGGAGCTTTCTTAGGAGTGATGGTTGAGGCCCCATGGGAGCAGTAGGTCTCTGTGTCTCCAGCTACACCCCACAGACCATTTGGAGATACTGGTGGTGAGCAGGCTGGTTCAGCAGTGCTTGCTCTTCTGCTTTTCACAGCAATCCACAGCTGTGGATTTATTATATGATCCACCAATACTGTTTTTTTCTATGTTCCACTTGAAACTGGTGGGTTTCCCCATTCTCCCCCAGTTAGTAACTCTCAGTTACCCCGCTTAGGTGGCTCCAGCAGTCTCCTGTTCTCTCCTTATTCAGAATGTCTCCCTTCTCACCTCCACCACTGTCTCCCTTCCTGAACTCCTTAGACAACCCCATCTTTCTTCGTCCATTATTTGTCAGTCCTGTCTCACCTCATTGTATCTTCCAGCTCCTCTCATCAGTCTAGCTCCTTCCCCATCCTGATTTTCTCTTGTGGTCTAGCTAGGACACAGCAATGACAGACATCTTGTACCACTTGTTCTTCTGTCTCCCTCTTCTTCTTTGTCTTTCATCTGCTCTGTTTTCAAGTCAGTCCAGGCCATCCTCTCAAAGAGTGAACAGTAATTGGTGAAGGCAGAAAACACTGAACTGAAAAGCACTTTTCTTTTTTTTGCTAATCTTACTGGTTAAGCAGATGAATTGTGGATGATATTTCTCTGTAGCCTATAAACTAGGGAATTTCAGCTGAAGCAGATGGAGGTTTGTGAAGCTGATGGTGCTTGGGAAGAGGGTCTCTGTGTGGGCAATGTCAGCTCAAGCTTTCTCTTGGCCTCCTCCTCTGCACTCGAACTTACTTTTGCACTAACATTTTCACTTTCCACATCAGTGCTGTGCCCAGCTCCATTTACAGTGGTGTGCTTGCCAAAGTGGTGCTTTGGCTTTTTCCATATCACCAGATCTTTCCCCTGGATTCTGACACTGTTGCAGGACTCATCTGGTACCAGCAGGTGTTTGACAAGGGCTAGTCAACCCAGGCACAGACCGAGCAGGAGAGATGCTGGGGGCTGCTGTGACATAGAGGGCACAATGCACCTTTAGATGCGATGCAATGCAAGTGTCTTGCTGAATCCTTGGGTTATTTTTTACTTGGTTGGCCAAATTCAAACCAATTATTAAAAAACCCCATCCTGGTACAATCTGTTCAAGTGCATAGAGTTGTCCAGTGTGTTGCTGGTTTCTTCTCCTGCAGCAAGGCACCAGCGTCTGAGGCACACCAAGTGTAAAGAACCTCACAGCTTTCAAATTTACAGCTGTCCAAATCAAATGTGTGAACTCAATGAAATTTGTTTATTTAATTCTGCTTTATAATACACTTAACTTGATACCAAGTAAAAGAAATAATCTGGCAAAGAACATCATTAAACAGTTTAATAAGGACTGGATGACTCATTTTGTTTGAACAAATGGATTATTTTGCAATCAGAAGTACAAATGTTAACCAGCTTTATTTTTAGTTGAAAATGTCAAGAGGTCAGAAACAATTCAAGCAACTGTAAGGTGGGAGTCCCCAGAGTTTGTGTTCTCTTGGATTTACACCTTACTAAAATTGCTTTTATTGCAGCTTAGTGACTTGCTAACATTTTTCTGATAAGATAACGGGAAATGACTGTGTGGGCATATTTACTGGTAAGAAGAGATTAGAGTCAAACAGAAATGGAACATACTTTTCATTTTAACAGAACAAGAGCTGGAAAACTGAGAGGATCTGCTTTTTCCTTGCATTATTTGAAATGTAGTTACTGTGTTTTTAAAGGAATGGCTGACCTGCTTAGGGCTTTTCATCAGCTCAAAGTTTAATATTTTGAATGTCAGCTACAAGCCGTTTCATATTGCATTTCCTTCTTCACAAGTTGATTTCGTGTTTAGAGAAAAGATAATGTGTTGTTTAAATGGAAAGAGCAGCTATCTGCAGCTCAGTAGCAGGACTGCTTTGAGCAGGCACATAGGGCATCAGGAGGCACTGATGAACCTCTCCCTAGCAAGCTGTGTGCTAGCAAGGCTGGAGGCAAATTCAGGCGTGAATGTTCCTTTTGCTGCTCCAGGTGTCAGGGCATGGAGATTTATTGGCCTCATGTAATTACACAGCATGAGCTCACTGACGCAGCATCTCGCTCAGCCTGTCCCTGCTGTACCTGATGTAACAGAGGCACACCTGAGTCACCTGCAGGGCCACCAGCTCCTGTGGGGCTACTCTGCCAGGAGTCACCATGGAGTTTGTGTAATCCCAGGAAGGTGGCAGGGGCAAGTGGTCCAAGGGGGTTTGGACCCTACACAGCTCTGTGCTACAGTGCTGGCAATGACCGACAATTCCAGTGCACGCAGTATGTTGCCCTGCCTCGGGTTGCATCAACACCACAGGCTGGAATGTGCCTTGTGCTCTTTCTGCTGTCACTACCTGATGTGCTTCTCATCCCCAGCTGGAATATCTTGGTAACCGTGTGTTCTCTGTGACAGGTCCGGATCGAGGACGACATTGCAGTGACAGCCAATGGAATGGAGCTGCTAACGTGTGTCCCACGCACTGTTGAAGAAATAGAGGCTTTCATGGCAGAGGGCCGAGGCAGTGCCAAGGCATTTGACAGCCTCTCCAGACAAAAGCCATAAACTTCAGGATGATACTTACTGCCTCACACTAATCAGTCATCGTTCTGATTTAATGCTGCAGCATATAAAATAAAATGCATCCAATTCTTAATAGCAGGGGAGGTAGGCAGGCTATTAGCTGAATGATTCATTCATTACAAATGAAGGTAGAAGGCTTCAGCACTTGATATCCCGGTAACTCAGATGCTGCTGCTTGCAATCAGCAGTTTACATTACCAAGTGCCACCTGAATAACCCTGCTGCATTATCAGTGGGGCTTATACTTCTGTCAAATCTCAGCTCAGATGTATCTTGCAATTAAATCTGAATGTTGATGATTTAAAATACCAAATGGATTATCTGAATGCTGTCAGCAATTTTAACAGTTTAAGTCCTTTTTAAAACTTCATCACAAGTACTGCGAAAGACATAAAAAAATCAGCTGTTCTCAGTGGACATAATGACATTTATATTTTTCTTACAGATCTTATTACAGTGTCAATGGAGTAAGCAGAATGAAATTTTTATTAAAATTCATCCTTTGCATCATTTATGCTCACAACTTTGTGATCATTATGCTCTTCTGCTCCCATTCCTACTTTGTTAGCTGACCTTTCTACCAATTTGTTCTCTGGAAGCTTTGACCCTTCATTAGCCAGATTTTTCTGCTCTGAGTAGTAGATGTACTGATTCTTCTCACACAGCCTGATGCTTATTAGATTTTGTCCCATCTATTAGTTCCTTAAAAATGTAGACTGCTGTGGTGTTCATGAGCCTCAGAAATGGCTAGAAAGGAGTATTTTTGCTGCAGGACTTTGGGTCATTCAGCAGCATATGCTGTGCAGAACGACAGAGTTATTTTTAACTGTCCAGTATTAGGTGGTGCAGAATGAAATAATGTAAATTTTATTTGGATACACCACAGATGTATTAATAATAATCATACAATTATTTTCCATTTATTCAAGATTTAAATTATCTAGAGAAGCCTTTCTCTATTGTAGGTGTTCATCAGCCTGCAGAAAAAGTATGTTCCTTGCATTGTAAAATAGCACTAGTTGCTGTAACTACATTAAAAGAATCTCACCTGCTTTATGAACACATCAAAACTCTGTTTTGATCTTCAGGCTCCATTGCAGTTTGACTGCAAAGCCACTTCAGAACATCTCTCTGCCATGTTGGGGAACTGAAGCCACAGCAGATTGTCAGGAATTTTCTGGGTCTTACCACTTAACCAGATGAGGATTTTCTCACTGTGATCAGCTGACTTGACCATCTCAGCATCTCAGTTCTGTTGCTTACATCTTGGAACTGGCACACAGGAGATGGGACCAACTTACGGCATACAGGCTTCTGGGTGCTCACAAGTGCCTGTCTTACATGGGGCATACAACACAACGTGGGCTTGGACAATGTCAAAAACCCTTGTGTGACAGTCTTTGTGCCCCCCAGACAAGATTGGATTTAAGTCTGAAATAATTTCCTTTAAAATTGTGAAATGTGTTGCTCTACACAATGCTCTTTTTGCTAATTGGGTTATCTGTGTGATAAGAACCTGCTCTTTATTCAGAACTGCTTGGTGACCCATTGCTAAATAGGAAACTGCTTTTTGGAGGCTAAAGAAACACGTTGTGAAACAACTCAGGGGATTTCACTCCTTATATTTAACATCAGTTTATTAACAAATTAGCCTATTGACATTTTTGTAAAGATTGCTTGCTGTTGGTTTATTAGAAATGAATGCAAAGAGAGCTCAACTGCAAAGGGGAAGGGTCGAGGAAGGGAGGGGCTGAGATCAGCAGTTTGTTTGTGCAACTGCACTAATGCTTCCTCTGTGGTGACTACAAGTCTCATCCCTCTGAAATGTAATACCTGTGCAGAGGACATCAAAAAAGCTTTGCTTTGGTGGCTTTGAAGAGACGAGAACACAGAAACTACACTGGCCCTGCTCTGGACTCATCTGCCTCTAAAACTCAGGAGGTTTTTTCAGTGCAAGATAGTGCTTCTGGCTTCAGCCTTGTTGCCTCCACATCCAAATGCTTTCCTGTGGCAAGCTCTGAACACACCCATGGGATCAGTGGGTGCTTTGGGCACTCCAAAACCCACTGTTGCTTGGATTCAATAGCAGTTACTATTTTAAAGTAACACTTCACAGAGTTTTAAAAGAAGAGAGATTTGGAAATGTTTCAACTGAGCCAGTCTAGTTAATAGGCCTTTCCCTGCCTGTGATTAATCTTGGCAAATATCAGGCCCTGATCCTGCAGAACAGGTTGGGCAATCTGCTGTGCTGCAGGAGGCAGAACTGGTTCTGCTTTGACATGTACCAGCGAACAAACCCTGCTGCCAGTTCTGGGGGAGAACTCCCGCTCATGTAACCGCCTTCTCTCTTGTCTTACTTGCCTGAGAAGTGGATGTGTTTCAGTCTTGGATGGCACCATCTCCCATTTTCCTTCATCATCAGGCCTGTGAGCTTGGTGAATATAAATTTCATCCTTCCTTCCAGAAGTCTCTTCTTTAATTATGATAATATTTATCCATTCAACCAAAAAACTAATTAGAACTTATTTTTCTACATTAGCATGGGGCGGGGCAGGGAAGTCAGCTTTTAAAAAGAGGTGAAGTGATATTTAATGCGCTTTCAATATATTAGTGGGGGGAAAAATACAGGTTATGGCAAAGTTTCTTCTTGACTATATTAGGATATTTTATACTGTTAGCTATCATGTTTTCCCAAGTGCCTATTCCCCCTGGTGCAAACAGATTCAAATAGAGTGGCACCAAAATAACAAAAAGAGTGTGCTGTGTTGAGCAATTTTGTGCGTTTAGAAAGGTCTGAGCAGTTCTGATGTATTTAAATTGCATCTGTTCCCTGGGGTTGGATGCACTCTGGATCTATCTGCCATGCCAATTATGCTGCTGCAGCTACAGGGTATAAAGTGGTAGAGTCTCCTTGTGCTTGTGGAGACTGGAGAAGACCTGTTCTTAGTCGTACAGTGAGAAAACAGGAGCAAGGTTTCTCGGTGAAAAGTACAGTACTGTCACACTCCTTCTGTCACAGACTGCAGTCATTAAGAAAAATGTCAAAAGGAAAACCTTAATTTTATATAGGCCTACATTGAAATTTTCTAGTGTAGTTGTGCACTTATTCCAGCCTTTTGTTAGGAAAAAGAGAGAATTGTCAAAGTCACCTAGGTGTGGGTGTTCTCCCCTGCATTGCAGTGAAAGGGCAAGATGGCAGCTTTCTGCGGTCACCGCCTTTGCTCCTTGATGGTCTCAGCTATTTTGGCAGGAGGGGGCTTAGAAAAATAGACTAATGCCTTTCTTGTCACCAAACTCAACAAGGGCAGATTTAAAATAATTTGTCCATGGCTTCCCATGTGAAGTGCTGCCCACAGCCTCCATGCTTCCCTAGGCAAACAAAGCAAGCACGGAGACCGCTAAGCCAGAAACATCCTTGTGCAAAACAAATGACTGTAACTCGGTGGGCTTGTTTCAAACAAGAAGGAAGTGGCATTGGAGCTGTCAAGATTAACAGGAGAAATTCTCCAGAGCATCAGAAAGAGCATTACACCCACTCAGAGAAACTTAAGATATCATATTCACCAAAATCAGAACCAAACATGAGAGATTTTGAGACCCTCTTCAGTTATTTAGGGGAAGATCCCCCATCAGCCTGTCAAAGCAACTACAGGACAACAGAGTCCCAGCTCACAGCCAGGGAGGAGACTTGCTCCTGCCTTTCCTTCCTAGCTCCTGCTTTCTGCACCAGAGCAGGTGCATAGTTAACAACCGAGATGAGCTCAGGTCAATCTTTTTCATTGTAGTTTTTTTGTTAAATCAGCAATTCAGCCAAAGCTGGAATGATTTTTCTCGTTCTTCGCATTGACTAAAAACCTGAGTGGAAGATAAGAATGGAGACTGGTGCAGGTTTTTCTCAAAGATAACTGCTTAAGGCAGGTACATATGCATTTGAGAGAAATAGAAAAGGACAAGAAAAACGAGACCAGCATTAGAAGCAAAAGGTTTTTATTAGCTTCTGATGTTTCAACCCTACCTACTTAAGCTGCAGCTAGAACCAAAAAAACTATCTTTGTAAAAAGACTACCATAATCCAAAACAATCCATAAAAGTTTTCCGCAGGTATTAAAAGTTTAAATTCAAAAAGAACTTTTCAAGGTTTCATTGTCTAACAGCATCTTCATAAAGATGGTGTCCGCATTCTCTTCCTAAGTACAGATACAAGGCAAATAAGCATCCTACAAATTTATCTATGGAAAAAAAAGGTAGTGTAGGAGGGAAATTAAGACAGTGTAATAACCTGCTAGCCAGACACACAGGTTAAATGTAACACAATCATACCATCAATGAAATATTTTAAAATGAAAATAAATTAAGGTTACATCAGATCTCCTGCTTTTATTGTTTAAGTCCTCAATATAGTACATACCACTGCATTGTGCATCATGGCAAAGACTTAACACTAGCATTAAAAAAGTTTCTATAGAAAAACTTTTATGAAAATAAAACAAGACCAAAGATACTCTTTCACAGAACTGTATAATGGCTATAGAAATTCCACTGAATCCGTTACTCAAACTAGGGCCATCTATTTTTAAGATCACTGTGAATTTCTGTTAACATCTTAGTTGAGACTCTGAGCAGCCATGAAAATAGAGATGAATGTAAAGGAGCCGTGACCCATACATTCTGGCTGAACAGATGCTTAGCCAAGCTGAACATTTTGGTCTTCCTGATACCTGCACCCCAACAAGAATTCAGCTTTGCAGAGCACAGTTTTCGTTGCATTTCAACATTTTCTGGAAACCAAAATCTTGTTTTCATAAGGCCCCAGCCACTATGTGAGCAATGTGAAGACAGGTTGTTTAAAAGGCTTTGTCAGTGTGCTTCTTTTCTTCTTGTACATGATGCTTCAGACTCTTTTGCCACCTGGAAGCCAAAAGCCAATGTATCATCATAGCATATTGCTATTTTTCTAGAAAACACCAGTAAGCATCCCAGCTCACTATGACTACACTCTCCCCATTACCTATAACTGTATAGGAAAGATTTAAGTGGTGCTTTACAGGACTTACTCTACAGATTTAAAGTAGTCCAGCAAACAGGAAAAGCAAACCCCTCTGCAGGCCTTTGCAGTTTTGCAATATGTAACGGAAAAAAAACAAGGGCTTAAATACACAAAAAGGTATTTAAGACATTGTATCCAACCATGAGTTTCTGATACTCCAGTGAATCATCCTCCCACTATGCAAAATATAAGAACTGAACATTTTTTGTGAAAATGCTATTTCCCTAATGCTAAGCTTGACTATGTTGACTATTAATTTAGACCTGCGTTTATTAGATAAAATGTTTTTGAGGAGAAAAAGTATGTAAAACAAATACCCTAAGCAATTTCTGGTTTATTTGTATCAAATCTTCAGTGTTAAACCTAAAGAGAAGAAAATCTCCACAAAATGGTGGATAAAAGAACAGAGTTTTTGCTTGGTTACTGCATGGGTGTTGCAGATGGGCTGCACCTTGAGAGTTCATTTCAAAAGGCTGCAACAGTGTCTACTGTCCACTGTTCTCTGGATTTGTTGTGGTGGTTTCAGTGCCAACAGGTTGCACATTGTCTGCGAGATTGTGTGCATGCTCAAGGAACAAGTCTTTCAGTACACTCAGCTCCTTGGTCAAGAGCTTGATTTTTGCCTCTAAACGTTCATTTTCTTCTTTGAGCTGGTTGACTCTCTGCAGTGTGTCTTGTGCTTTCTGCTTGCTTTTTAACCGGCTCTTTTTCACTGCCATGTTGTTTCTCTCTCTGCGCTGGCGATACTCATCACTGTTTCTATCCACAAAGGAATTTTTCTTGCCCTGTTTGCTGGGAGGCACAGCTTTGCCCCCACCCCCAGGACTGACGGGCACCAGCTGAGGAACCTGCTGCAAACCACTAGTGTGTGCTTGGGTGTGAATCACGCTGACTCCGTTCGCATCTGTAGCAGTGTTCTGTTGGGATGTCTTGCTCATTTGGACAGACTCTTCTTGAACACAACAGAATGTAGTAGGAGACCGAAAACTGTTTCGTTTCGAGGTGTTTCCAACAGGCCTTCACATGGATTCAGGGCAAGGTGTACCTAGTAGGAAAAAAACAATGCTATTAAAGGTGCTGGCTTCAGCTGTGATCTTATACATCACTGGCTTTAGCATAAGGTAACTGATGGTTATGCCTGGCAATAACACGTGACTACTGTGCTGGAAATGGACAAGCTGCCAACTACGTTTGATAACCCTCCTGAACATACTTGGATTGGAAGGGGTTGTTACTGGGTCATCTAGTCAAGCTGTTTGCACTGTTCACTGGCTTTACTGTTATTCCAAAGCCATCCCTGATGGACGGGTGTCTAGCCTAGCCTTGAATATCTCCAGTTTCACAACCTCTGTCTTGGCAACACGTTCCACTGTCTAACTTTTCCTCCAGTTGTATAATTTCCTTAATTTTCAGACCGGAGTTTTCCTTCTGCAGCTTAAACCTATTAACAGCCTGACTCTTGACCAACAGAAGTACTTGATCCTTGTCCTCTTTAGTCCATCCCTCTGTGCACATGCACAAATTTACTCCATGGTTTCTCTTCTTTTGAGTGGAGACGCTCAGGCTGTCCACTTTTCCTTCATCATCTTACAGTACTTGCTTTTGATGATGATGCCCAAATTGATGACTGATTTAAGGTCTCACTGAGTGGAAAAATAAAATGGTAGTGTGCTGCAAAGGCTGCAACTGAATGGCATTAAAGTAACCCCTTCAAGCCCCAGCAAGGTAATACAAGCTAAGACTTTAATGGTACTGAAACAAGCAGGTGGGACAGGAACACAAGGTGATGGCAACATAAGAATCACTACATGGCAAAGCTGGGTCTCTTGCCACCCATAGGAAGAGAGCAACCATAGCTGACTTGTCCACAAAATACATTTCCCTCTGCTGCTTGTGCAGCAGTCACTGTCCATTCTCCTTTTCAGCAGAGAAACACGCCTGATGAGCAGGACACCTTCTCATCTGACACCTTCTCCTACTGCTGAGGTCAGTCTGCTCCTAACCCTACCAGTGGCACAAGGAGGACTCCACCACAGCTGCTGCAGGGACACAGCCCTGGCAAGGCTAGCAGCTGCTCCCCTTCTCTTTCCATTTCACAGGATGACCTAAATGTCTGGAAGAGAATTTTGGAGAAGAGGGGAAGGGCAACAGGTTTGTTCTAAGTTCCTGAAACACCCAGTTAAGGCTCCAGTGAAAAGTAGTCGGTGATCAGACAAATGAGCATTGATGTCTTGACACACTGAAGTATCCAACTAGCATAAACCAGTTGTAGTCCAAGGTCAGACTGCACTGCAGCAGTGTAGCCCTGTGCTCTGTCACACATACACATGCAGTGTCACAACACTTGCATCAGCATCCTCCTTACTCATCCTCAAGTAGACCCACTGGGAAAGCAAGCAGTTGAAGTTAGCAGCGGGCAATGCTAACTACCCAGTATGGCTGGCACCAGTAGCAGCACAGGAGATGGGTGACTGTACATCCACGTCTAGCTGATGATCTGGTGAGATGTTTGTAAACAAGCTGCTGTGTGTCATTGGTCATTCCAAACTCACGGGTTCATCAGCTGTTTACTGTGGTTTTTCTCAGCAGGCAGAGCTGCTGTTTTATCTTCTGCTAGAGTATCATTAAAAAGGTTAAAATTCTGCTGGCTAGATGAATTGCAAATTTGTGTCCATAATGAGAAAACCAGAACAAGATGCAGCTGCAGAGTGTGGTTCCGTAGAATTCACAGAAAAGCCTAGTAAGTTTGGCTTTAATGTCAGACTGTCAGGGCTAGTTGTAGTAGATGAGCATGTGTGACTGTACAGGCACTTGTAGTCAAGATGTGAGTCTGTGGTCCTCTTGGAGCACAATTCATGTTTCAATACTTGAGCTGTAGAGCTCAGAGTATACAGCTCTGCTAGATCACCTCTAACAACTTATATTTTCCACTAATTCTTGGCATCTGTTCAGCAGACCACTCTCCTGTCCCCTCTATCTCAACACATCACAGTGCTTGCTGACCATCTGGACAGCCCAGTGAAACAACCCATACCATTTTCAAATCTGCTTTTTGGGCTTCAGGAGATACTGCAGAGGAAGGGGTGGCTCCCGCCCCCGAAGGCACTCCACCTGACCTGTAACAAGTTTCTTCACATCACCAGGTTCCATGTGCTATTTCTCTCTATGCTATCAAGACTATTTAGTATTGCTTCAACATTTCCTTCAGATCTCTTATCAAATTCCCCTGTAATTCAAAGAAAAAATTATTTGTACCATAAATCCAAATTTTAATGGATTTTTTTAGTTGGGCAGTACACAACTGTGTGCAGATAAATAAGATCAACCAATGTCACGTCTCTCAAGCAAGCATTCTAACCCTGCTAGAACAGATTTCCCTCAATTCCTTCCCACTGGAACTGATCCATTTTGTATCAAATAACTACTTCTTGAGTGCAACATGCTTAGAACGGGTAGTGAAACAAGGCAGCAGGTACCAGACATACAGAAGGGGCTCTCAAGAAGGGTTAGTGAGGTAAAGGACACAGTAACTGGGAGAGGCCAGGAGGGTGGGGAGGCAGATAGGTCTCAAGAGTTCATTTCTCAGACATCATGCCACACAAATGCAGCAGCTGCGCTGCTCCTCTCTGCAGACAGGTTTACTGTGAATGGGTGACAACCCCAGCGCAGCAGGCTGCAGCTCCTTGGAGAGCCAGCCCAGTTTCTGACCATCTTGTTCCCATAAAGCTGCTCATTAGCTTGAGCTCAGTGACAGCCCTAGGCTGGTTCCACCCAGCACATGGTAGTGTTTCCAGTGGCCAGTTAGAACTGCCTAGTTCTCTTGTTGAGCCACCAACTGACCACCCACTACAGCATAATAGTTGGTAACTCGGAGGTGTCTTCACAGGCAGAGACGTTTCTTACTGACAGCGCTCCTCAGGGACTGCAGAGCCTCCCAAGCAAATCAAGGCTTTTATTATCTTTGTTTTCACAAAAACAAAAATTTTAAAAATTAAGCTTCTAAATGTTTGTTTTGGAAAAAAAAAAAAAAAAGATGTGTTTTAATTTGTTAATTTAATCACGTTCTTGGGTTTGTTAGTTTTTGTTTTGTTTTGTTTTTTTTTAACTTAGAAGTGAAAAATATAAAGCACTTTTCTCTGCTTCTTTTCTGAGATGTGACTTGAGTCAGATCATTGGTCAGGATGACTTTAATGCCTAAATTCACTCAGCTGTCTTCTGGTAACACAAAATCAGTCAAAATATAGCAGCAGTAGGTAGCCTCCCTTCCCTCTGACTTCAGAAGGAATACCCTAGTAGGCTCTGACTCTAAATGCAGATGACCCTGTACAAAGAATGACTGTGTAAGACTCCAAGGAGGGCTCACTCCTGCACGGCTTCCCGCACAGGCAAGTTACTCAGAGCTGATGTCAACTCTCACATACCGAGGGCTCGGCAACAACTTTTTTGAGGCTTGTTAGCTCAGAGTTGTCATCTGTTGCCATAGTTGACAACATCACTTTCTCGCATTTTTCTCAGAACTTCCATTTTTTTCATACACCTTACCAGAAAAACACAATCCAACGTCCTTAAAAAACTGTACTCAGAACATCTGAAGAACGTATTTTAATTGCAGGCTAGCAGTGCTGATGACAGAATCACAGACAATCCCAGATGCCAGGGGGCAAGGAGGGGATCAGTTTGACTCTGTCTCTTGGATTATACTGCAGGTAGCTATTTCTAGAGATTAGCTAATTCCTTAAATCCTGAAATTTTTCAAATTAGCAATTTCTTTACTTTCTGGAGAGGCATTAAAGCCAGCATGGCACTATTACTACGGGGATTACCGGGTTGCCTTAATCACTGCTATTTCCCACCAGGTGTCAGAGCTAAAACCAACGTCAAGCTTTTCATGCCAGATCTGCTTTGAGAGCTGCATCTGGAACGATACAAATTTGTTGCGAACTAGAAAGATTTGTCAGGACCCTGAAAACTCCACTGAAAAGCTGAAAAAGCAAAATGCTAGTTATTAAAACACATTTGATCGAGGATCAGGACAGTTCCGGGATCCCTGGAGCTCCGGGCAGCTGGGTGAAGGCACCGGCGGGATGCTGAGCGCCGCTCGCAGCCCTTTCCCCAGGCCAGGTACGCTCGTTAACGGCCGTAACGACCGCCCGGGACCGCTGTCAAAACCACCTGGAGGAGCTTTGGCGCGGCGAACGGGGCGGGGAGGCCCGGCGGGGCCAGAGCCACCCCGGGAAC
>JANHGL010006942.1:0-12671 GCA_024611195.1 Ceyx melanurus
CAGCCTGGTTTTCCTCCTCTTCCAGCTACACAATTACAAGTTCTACCTGTCACAGAAGGTAAGGCCGTACCGCGCGGATTCCTATGGAATAATGCCTGCTCTCGGAATTTTTCAGCAGCCACCTCCGAGCTCCCCTCCCGTGGCTGCTTCCGAAGCAGGTAGTCAGCCCGGGGGAGGTCAGGCTAAGCGCCCGTAGAAGGCTTTCCTGAAGGAACAAGGAAGGCAGCGTTTCTTGCCTGTGGGGTTTTTAACAGTGGTATTCAGAAAAGGACGCTGAGCTCTCTGCTGCCGTTGCCTTAGTGCGTTGTGGTTCGGTGCTCATCATTTTCTAGAAGCTAGAGATTAAATCCTGCTTTATACTACCCCTTGAATGTTTATCTGAGCGTGATTTTTCTATAACGGAGAAGGAGATCACAATAAATGAAATTTTCTGAGGTGTTTGGTTTTATATGAGTCTCCTCTGGAGACTTTCCAAACCCACCTGGATCTGTGTTCCTGTATGAGCTTCCCTGGGTGATCCTGCTCTGGCAGCGGGGTTGGACTCGATGAGGTCCCTTCCAACCCCTAACATTCTATGATTAATAGTTTAAAGTTGCAATGCAAATTTCACTAGAAGAAATCTAAATTTTACAGTTACAGAGGAGCTGCTTAGCTCTGCTTTGTGAGATAGCTTTCTTTTTTGGGGAGGACATCCTAAATAAACAAAGGCAGTCGGCATTAGGTAACACCACAACCTTTGGATGCTTTCTCACAGTTTCTGATTGTAAACAACAAGGCTGTGAATTAGAAATTCTTATTTAGAAAAGCTGAAACCTGAGCCACCACCTTCCTCGGTTTTATCCCATGAATATACTGTCTTTCAAAATTATTTCTCCAGGATTGTGCCTGGAAAGACTGAAGCTGTCGTTCCCGTGATATTTACCTAACAGTGTTGATCATCTTCCTATTTTACATTTACTGATGTACTACTCAGGTAGAAACCTGAAGCCTGATAATGCAATCCTTGCATGTCTGTAAGTCCCCAGGGTTTGAGTTGTCCTAAATACACTAAGCTGGAGTAGTTATGATTTCAGTCATAACCACAAACATAAAGTGCTGTGCAAATGCCCTTGATTGTCCTGTTAAGAAATTGTAAGCAGGGATTCATCTGAAACTTAAAGCTTTTTCTTCTTTTCTTCCCCCCTTTCCCTCCAATTTTTTGGTTTTGATAGAATGGAGCAGCTTTTTCCAAAGTCAGAGGAAGCCAGTCAGGCCAAGACAGCACTAGATGGGTATGTACAATATCACTGGTCCATACAGTTCTTCTCTAACTCTGGGAATACTCCTATGGAAATGCAAACTCAGGGCCCAGTTCTCTTTCTTCTTCTGAGTATTGAAAAGCTTGGTTTATTTGGCATGCAGCTTGTTTGGTGAAAGAATTGTCTGTGGGTCTCAGGTCACGGATTCCCCTTTGTTTGCTCCAGTTGTTTAACCTGCTGCCCAGTGTTTTGTGTTCCTTTCTTGTGCTGGGTCATAAAGCTCTTCCAGAAGGGGTAAAATGTTTGATCTCAGCACTCCTGAGAGTGGCTGTGTTGGAGTGTTCAGAGCAGTGCCATTAGATGCTTGAAATGGGGTATTTTTGGTCGCATTTTGCCCCAGGTTTTCAGGATTGAGTGCTCCCCAAACACCACGTTGGCTCAGTTGTTATATTCATAGTTTATTTGGAAACACCTTTACAGAAGCCTTTTGTTTAAAGGTCTCCCAGGGGAAGAACAGCAGGGATGGGTACAGAGAATGAGAGAGAATGAGAGCTGGCTGCCTGTTGCTTGTCATATGTGATAATGCTGCTAGTTGTGGAAAATAGCCGTTCCAGTGCCTTGTTCCTGTGAAGCCAGCAGAAAAGTGCTCTGGGGTAAGAGCTGTTCTTGGGAATAATCCCAACCAACTGCTGACTGGTACCAGGGATCTCCTGCTGTTCTTGGAGTCATTGCTCATCCCTTGGAACTACCTGCTAGATGTCAGGTGACATGGTCATAGTGAGCCTGCCAGCCTGTGGACAGACTTCCCATTAAGCTTTAACTTGATTTTACCAGCTCATCAGTAAATGCAGAATGCTTCATGGTCCTGTTACACTCCAGGCTTTTTCTCAGAGTCTCTGTGTGATGAGTCGAAAATACTCTATTTCAAGGTGCTTAGTTGCCTGACACCATTGCCATCTCCTCCTACCAGTTATTTCAGTGTCTGTTTCCCTGGTGATGTGACAAGGGTTAAAAAAAAAAGAAAAAGGTATTTTTGCACAGATTTGCTGTAGTCTGATCTCTGGTTTAACTCACAGGAATAATGCTGGCACATCAGTTACCTTTTAGCTATACACAGCTGAAATTGTTAAGTGTGTGCCCAATACAGCACCTGCAGTGCTGCTGCCTAAATTCTGGTTTTCACATCTCTCTGAAGCCAAAGCCTCCTGCCAGAAGCTCTCTGTGACTGCTGCAAGTGGCTTCTTTGTGCCATGGACATATAAACGTACTTTATTAACATTTTCTACTGAGTCAGGAGAGGTGGAGGAAGCCCCATCCTGGGCAGTTTCTCAGGCCAGGCTGGATGGGGCTCTGAGCAACCTGCTCTAGTGAGAGGTGTCCCTGCCATGGCAGGGGGTTGGAACTGGATGAGCTTTAAGGTCCCTTCCAACCCTGACAATACTATGAAGTTCGTTATTTTTCCTAATAAATAATCTCATCAGGTGCAGGACCTTCTTACTACAGCTTATAACTCTCTATGCAGTGTTTCTGTGGTTGAGTGTCCTAGTACACTGGTATCCAAAGAATGGATAGCACTTAATCCAACCTTCTCCCAGAACTCTGTCAAAGAATTTTAAATGTATTGACCTTTATGAATTTAATGATGGTTTTCTAACTTAGAATTTCATCCTCTGTCAAACAGCACGTGGTTAGGAAGTTTCTAGGCTTAATATCCAGTCACAATATTCAAGTGTATTTGATTGATCCTTTGATTCTGGGACTGGTTGATAAAGACATTGAGCAGATCAGAAGTTCTCCTGATGGCCCTAGTCCAGAATGCAAGTACTTTTGTGCTCCAAGGGACTTCACTACCTTTGCACTGCTGGACAAAACCTGGAAACATGAAGTAAGTGCTTTTTCCTCAGTTCACATTTGTGTATTGTAATGATTTCAGCTGTTGTGTGATTTTGTGATGTAATGTTTTCATGCTTATATTAATTAACCTTTGGATTCACTGTGTGGAAATCTTGTAAATGTATTGGGCAGAGGAAACTTATTTTTTTAGAAGTAAAAGGTATCTGTCCTGCATACTTCAATTTACTGGCTGTCTGCCAATATCCACCAACACTTGTAGTAAGAGACTGTGCCAAAAAGAAAATAAGAAAGTGGCCTCTTAAGAGAAGGAGAACAACCTTAATCCTGTAATGTAGGTACAGCAATAATAAATCTGAAATTTGGGCATCTATCCAGGTATTCCTGTGACAAAGCTGGAAAGATTATAATCTACTGATTTATGTGACTTTTAGTACATCGTAGTGCTTATTTTGTCAGTGCATTGGTATCTCTGCCTTTTTTTGGCCTTTTTTTTTAACTTGATGTGTTAAAAATAAGAGATGTAGCACGTGATTCCTTTGTGGCTCATTGATCATACCTGTGGCATCCAGGGGCAAGGTTGATATGCCTATATAAATAAATAAATAAATATGAAAGTTCAAGGAAGGTAATTGAAAGGGTCTTCAGATGCTGGTTGGTAATTTTCAGCTATGAATGCCCAGTTTGGTACAAGATAAACAGTCTGAGGGTGCAGAGAAGGGTGCTGCAGCAAGGGGAAAACCCAGTCCCAGCATGATTTACTGCATATTTTGAGGGATAATACTTAAGAAGGAGCTACAGTGTGTAGAATTACTTGTGGCTACTCATCTTTCAGGCCTTGGGACTTCTTGAGTAGTTGGTGCTGAAGTCTGATTATAAAATGGAAATGGGAAATAACTGAATAATAAACATTTAGAATTTAATCTTGGATTGTTATATCTCTCTCTCTCTCTCCTCTTCCCCCCCCCCCGATTTTTAGGTGGGCCTTTTTAGAACTGCTGAGAAAATGGGGTTCCAGTGGCTAAAGGTTATAAACAAGGACCCTCGTTTGGATGGAATGGATGACCTGTCTGGGGTTGAAATCCCCTTGCACTACATATTTAAACTAGCATCTCATGCCAGTCACCTCGTGGTCTTCTATGAGAGGAGTGGGAATTACCTCTGGCATGGACCCCTGAGACTCAAGCAACATATGGACAGAAAGTTTGTGCCTTTCCGGAAGCTCCACTTCGGTCGATACCCTGGGGCATATGAAAAGTGAGTTTTCAGAATAGAGGGAGGGGGAAAAGACATAATTCCACAACTTCGTTCTTATGTATAGACATTATTGTCTTTCCTAGAGTCGGGTTGTGGAAATGTATGAATGTTTCAGCCCACAGAGTGCAGATATATTAGGTATTTTATTATCTGACCCATGCTTTTCACTCCTTTCTTGCAGGGGTGTTTGAATTGGTTCTGTACCTTGTCTGTATTTGTACTTTGTACTGTAAATATCTGCCTTTTCCTATGATTCTTTCCATAGCAGTATTTCAGGAAATACAGATTATATCAGATCTAGTCACTGCTTCCAAAGCCAAGCACATACCACTGGGCTTTGGCAACAGTGTTCCTGTAAGGTGTGTGTGTATGCCATGAGAGTAAAACAACCGAACAGGTCAAACTAAACCTGTTCCCATAAAATTGGCACCACTCTTTCTTTCTTTCAAAGCAACTGTGCCAGTTACATGCCTAAGCATTTGAAATCAGCTGTTAAATAGCTCATTCATTGTGAAGGCTAGAGCATATTTTTAAATGCAAATAACAGGGGAACATTTGGTTCTTGAGTGTATCCCATGCTGGGACAACTAAATAAATAGCCTGAATTTTCAAATGTGCTGAATAAATTCAGTGTAAGGCATAAGTCCTTAAAAGAATCAGTGATTGACAAACTATGGGCTCAGGGGCACAGAATTTCTGTGTAAAATAGAATTTTGAAGCATATGGGAAACCTGTTGAAGTTCTTGGTGCTCTTCTTTTATAATGGGATTTGGGAATATTTGAACTGAGGAGTCACTCCCAGTGACATGCACCTAGATTTTAACTTGAGCTAGAGGGGGAAAAAAAAAGTGACTTGTGGTTTGTAAAGGAATTTAATATATCATTTTTCTTTCCCTGCAGGCCAGAACTTCTGCCTGTTTCCATTGATGACTTAAAAGTTAAAATCCCAAAAAATCCATCCAGTTTTCTAGAGGAGATGTCACACTCTAGATTTCTTGAATGTAGGTACAGAGAAGCTCGGGCTTTCTTTCAGGTTAGTGGTAACCAGGTAGTGTCTCTGAGAAGTCATGTGTGTTTTACCCCAAAACCTGTGAACAGCTGTTTAATGCCTAGGTGGGACTGTTTGCAGCTAAAAACATCCTCTGAAACTTAATGCACAGAGTTTAGTAAAACTAAGACTTCAGCTGAAAGTTGTGGTCCATCTTTTTTTTTTTTTTTTTTACTTGTGAACCCATTTTTTTTTCCATTTTCCAAAACTTTGAAGGAAGAGGTAATCAACATGTTGCCATCACACATTGTGACTGTTAAACAGATGTCATGTAAACAAGATGAGGCCTTGTATGGCTGTGTGACTGAAAGTTTTCCTTTTGTGGCAGTTTCCTAGAGTTTTGAGTAGAATTTTGGTTTATATTGAACTGTGTGCTGCAGTTCCACATTCCTAGTTTAGTTTATTTGAAATGGTATATTAATCCTAAAACTACTGGCTTGACTGCTTTTCTGACCATGTTTTCACTACTGTTTTGAGGATTGTTTTTAGGATATTGCTACCTGATAGCAGGAAGCTTCTAGAGGGAGGTATTTTGTCCTAAATTGAGATGATACAAAGTGGTCAAGAATTGTCAGAATCAGGTCCTTGACTGTGAGCCATCTCTGACTTTATGGAAGGTGGAAAAAAGAGGTTCCATTCTTCAGACATTTGAGGTCTTGGGGAAGGGAATTCCCAGGGGTGGTGAGTCAATCCTTGTTCACTCCAGCAGGCCATAGCAGGAGCTTTCCTCTATCCAGGGGTACCTCTGTGTTGTCACTTCACCTGTAAAGGACTAAGCACGGGGTAGCCAGGTTCTCTGCTGTTGTTCCTGCTGTTGTCAGACGTTGTCACTGTCCGGTTGTAACACTTGGTGGCGCCAAATAAACTGTGTGCTGGCGGTAACTGGTTCTGTCCCCGTTTGCCACTGGGGCCTAGGCCTTAACTTCAGTACGTCCAGAACTTGGGCTCCTTTCAGCCTTCTGAATCATACTCCAACACATTCTGACTCTGCTTTACTATGGCTTCACAGCCTTCTGGTTTGAAAAAGAATGAAGGTTGATGTTTCAGAGTTTAAATTATAACTTGAAATTCCAGTGCTTGTTCTCAAGCTGTTCCCAATTTGAAAACTCTTACTGCTCAGTACATTTTTAAAGTTTATTTTTCTTTTTTTACCCAGGGACACTGGAAAATGAAGGGGCAGGTTTGCTCTCAGAATAGTTTTCTTACTCTTCCTTTGCCTTCCAGCTGTATCCTGATGATGCCTCTCTTGATGCAGTGGAGTTCAGGAAAAAAGCAAAATCCTTGCTCCATCTGGCTGCCTTGACTCTGAATAACTTAGGAGTAAAGTTCTGGCTGAGCAGTGGAACGTGCCTTGGTAAACTTTTGTGTTAAGTTGGATTTTTTAACTCATCTGAAATTTTAAGTACTCCACACTCTAGTGCTTGTGATGGCAGCTGAGGTTAAATGTACCACTCTGGGAGGTAATCTATGGCATTATTGGATTGAAATAGGCTCCTGACAAAATGCTTTTTTCCTTTAGGAACCAGAGCCTTCAATATGCTGAGAAAATTTCCAGTGAAGCATTTGATGTTCTTAGCAATTATCTGTGTTGAGTTGATGATTGTTTAGAAAGAAATCATCAGTTCTCTAACTTGTGTGGCCTGGAATTCAGTGAAATGCCACCTGGAAAACATAGTGATGGACACACACTCCTGCTGTCCATGTAGACTCTCACTGGTTCTTCTTCCCATGCAATTTGGTGCTTATCCCTGGCTTGTAAAACACAGTTTACATGTATTTATTTATCTTTAAACATATCCTTTTAATGAAATGTCATTCTATCAAAGGAGGTAGTGCAGAGTTTCCATTCATCTGAATATGGAACTATCACTGGTGAAGATTCTTTTATAGGTTTTGAAAACTTTTGTCTACACATTTTACTTGTATTTGTGTAGTCCCAGGGAATATGATTTTCTGAATGAACAGTTAGTAAAAGCTGCTTTAATGAAATAGAGAAAAGGATGTCCCACTTGTCTTAGTGTTTTGCAGTGGTGACTGAGGGATGATTAACCTCTTAAATACCATTAAAAATACTAGTTTTGAATTTAAAGCACAGCTGCAGCAATGTAAATGTTCACTTCTGATTAGAGTTGGGCCCAGATAAAGAGTATTTCTTTTTAAAGACATAAAAACACTGAAGACATTTTATATCTGAAAAAGTTACAAGTTTCCTCTTGCATTATTGGTTTTCTGGTAGGGAAAGAACTGGTTGTAAGTGCAGTAATTTTTAATATTTTTTTTTCTTCAATGAGCTTCATTTCATACTAGAGGAAGGTGGAGTCTTTTTTTATGGCCTTATTCAAATATCTCTGCCTGGTGATCTTATGGCCGTTCATTTCTATGTTGCTTTTGTTTGTATTGATGTATTTCTTGTGTTCCTGATTTAACTAGTTTGCTTTTTTTTCGGGTTCTTTTTTTTTCTTTCTTTCTTCTTTTTTTTTTTCTTTTTCTTTTTACTTCTTTCCTTTTTCCGTGTTTTTTTTTTCCTTTTACCATTTTTCCTTTTTCCCTATTTTTTCTTTTTTCTGTTTTCTGTTTTTTCTTTTTCCTTTTTTCCCTTTTTTTCTTTTTTTTTTTCTTTTTCCTTTTTTTCATTTTTCCTTTTTGTTTTCATTTTTCCTTTTTTTTCATGTTTTTTTCATTTTTCATTTTTTCTTTTTTCTTTTTCTTTTCATTCTGTCTTCCCTTAGGCTGGTACAGACAGTGCAATGTCATTCCTCACAGCAAAGATGTGGATTTGGGAGTCTTTATAAGGGACTACAAAGCAGATATCATTCCAGCCTTTCAGAAAGCAGGGTTACCACTGAAACACAAATTTGGCAAGGTATGTAGATAATGAACAGATTGATTCTGTGTCTTGCTGTAGGATTTTGAGTACAGCTGCAAATCACTTACGTAGGAGTGGGTGTCTGAAGTCTCAGCAGATTAACTCATTAGGGGTTTAGTGTAACATACCATCTTGTTGATTTTTTTTCTGTGTTTTCTTGCTCAATGGCTGAGAAAATATTCTTCTAATAATTTCAGCCCTGCTGAGCAAGCCTGAATTCCACCTCAGAATAAGTTTTTATTAAGTTTTAAAGGGGTCTGATCTGTGTCAGTGGTGCTAGGGAAGGTTAAGAATCAAGCTAGAATTTAGTTAGTCTGTAGGTGGAATTTAGTTACTTTTTCCACAATGTAAGCTGCAGAATGGTAGAGAAAATAACAAAGTTGAAAGATACCGAAGGTTCAGCTGCAGTTCAAGGGATATATCATAGAGATATATCATAGCTATGGTGTTTTATCAAGTGCACTAAATGAAAACCTACTAATCAACTTTTTGTTCACTACATCTATTTTTCTTGTGGCAGAAGACAAGGAGATGGTGCTGAAACTTTTAGGGCTAAAGGGAGGAAAGAGAAGGTAGTCTCACTGAGGTGCAGAAAATCTTAAGACATCAAAGAAACCCCTCCAAGTTGCAGAGTTAGTGTAATTTTCCTCAGTTAGGATAGGAATCACACTGCATACCTGACCAAGATTAATCAGTTTTCTGAAACATAAGTAAGCATTGCATTTTTACTAGTATATACAGTGTGTATTTTTGTCTTGCAGGTAGAAGACAGCTTAGAACTCTCTTTCCAGGGAGAAGATGATGTGAAACTTGATATTTTTTTCTTCTATGAAGGGGATGACCACATATGGAATGGAGGAACTCAGGCTAAATCGGGCAAGAAATTCAAGTACTAACTGGATTTGTACCTCTAATAGAAAAAGAAATTGAACAACTTAGTGTTTAGTATTGACCTGTTGTGTGTGGTGTGGTGTTGCCTGAAAATCTCTGTGTTTTTTTGTGGGAGAGGCAGTGATCAGAGCAGAATCTGATGGTGGAGCATTATGTCAGAAAGCCTTAGCTGTCCTTGGAAAGTCAACCCCAGACTTGTGGATTTTGTGGTAATGACTTGGAATATTTATTGACTGTGATGCCATGACAGCAACACAGATGACTGCTGGGCATTTTAAATAGGATCCCACCTTTCTTGTCTCAAACCTTTCTGTATGAAATCAGCATTTAGATTTATTTTCCATTACCCACCTTAATTGAGACACAGTTGCAGAGTACTTGAAAATGTTCTGTGTTGCAGGCTACATTTCTCAGAATACAGCACCAGTTTCTTAGTTTTCCAAAGCAGGCTTAATATATGTTTTTCCTTACAAGATCTGGGGTGATGCATCCTGAGGAGGCAGCAAAACAATAAATTAATTCCCTTTTCTTTGAGCTTCTGTTGTGTCTATATGGCAGTAGCTGTTGTCATGTCCTTTCAAAATTCCACTGTAGCATCAGATTGAGATACTTGAGAGCTGGTTTTTTTAATCCCCCCTTTGATACAACTGATCCAATGCATGAGAACAAAAAGTAAATGTGAGCCTGTGCTATGCGCCAGCTCCTGTATCCCAGAATATTACAGCTCTTTGGAAACTCCAGCTTTCAGAAAATACTTTTTCTTGTAGCCTAGTTCTTCCTTCAGGTGGTAATTTTTTATTCCAAGTTTACAAACATGGTTTTCTAGTTCAGTAAGATCTAATTTTCTTAGATACAGTAGCTTAAGGAAGACACTAATTCTCAAGTGTGATTTTTAGGCTGAGTTTACTGTAATTAACCCATAATAAAAAAAGGAACAAGGACATGGCTTGTTCAGTACTGTAAAGCCCTATTCCCTAACAGAAGGCTACACTTCAGAATGCTTAGCCAAATATTTCCAGATATTTATTGTTCCAAATACCTTCTGAGAAAGAGAAACGAGTTATTATCTGTGAGCTGTGATAATGTAGCTTGCTTGATCTGAATGCTTGCAACACCAGAATGACCCTCAGTTTTGCTTAAGCTTCATCCCTTTCAGACTTTTGGGGGAAGATAAGGTGAGGAGGTCAGTCAGAAATTCCCTGATTGTGCTGAGCCCTAAATCCACAGTTCCAAAGGAGTGCCACCAACTGGTGATGTTGAACCAGAGGAGAACCAGTGTTGATACTAGATCATCACAGCTAAGGATGGGAGTTCTATTCCAAGATATATATTTAAAAATTAAGGCTAAAAGATGTTTTAAAAGGATTTTTCCCACATGACATCCTTGTCTCTAAATTGGAAAGATGTGGATTTGATGGATGTGCTAGCTGAATAAGGAATTGTCTGGATGGTCACACTCAAAAGAATTGCAGTTAAAGGCTTGATGAGAGGTACTTAAACTAAGAGTTGATTTAGATTCAGTATAACAAAGAAATCCATCCCTGTGAGGGTGGTGTGGCACTGGAGCAGGTTTCCCAGAGAAACTGTGCATGCCTCATCCCTGGAAGTTCAAAGCTGGATGGGGCTTTGAGTAACCTGATGATATGGGAGGTGTCCCTATTATGACAGGGTTGTTGGAAATAGATTATCTGTAAGACCCCTTCCAACCCAAACCATTCTATGATTTGTCTTGAGAAAGCTAAATATTTATTTACACAGGGGTACTTTCTGTACATCTTTCTAAATAAAAATAATAATTAAAATATTTCTCAATCTCTAAAATACCACTGATTGATCACTTTTCCCTCTCCCTCCATTTAAGACATAAAAAGCAAGGTTGGTTTATTTTGTGACACCACAGGAACATTTGCTTAGTGCTTAGAAACAAAATTATGCTTGGAGGAACACATGGGTTTCTATTTCATGCAAATACACAAATCTTTTAACCGTTTTCAAAAGATCCAAGAGCTTATAGTTTAATTTGAAGCTTATGGTTTCATTTTAATCTTAAAATAGGAATTTTAAGGTCTTTTTTTTTTTTTTTTCCTTTGGAATAGTTCCCATCTTTTAAGTGGGAGTGGCCCTCTGCAGGAATATTAAATAGGCCCTGTATTGTTGAACACATGGGCTGAGAAGGTTTCAGAGGTACAGGGTGGCAGCTGTATCTGGATTCTTTGCAGCTGCTTCCAGTCTGGCACCATTATCCAAACATGGTCACTGGACAGGAATTGGATGAGTTGTTTGGTGAGATTAAAAGAAATTAAAACTTGCTTGCTTTTTTTTTTTGACTCATCACAGAATATTTAATGCTGCTTTTCCCAAAACCTCCCCTAGCAATGACACATATCATCCTCCTGACACCCTTCTGAATGAGTTAACTGTTAAATCCAGTTTGTGAGTGGAAAAGTGGAGATAGGGAGTAAGTTGTTTCCTGTAGGTGGCAGAATGGTATGAGAGGAAGCAGCACAAGAATGAGAAATGCTCCTGCCTTAGAATGTGTTGCAAGTGTTAACTGGTTACTGTTGATAACAACACCTCTGCCCAGTAAAATATGTATTTAATAGATAGGAAGCTATGAAATAAGATAAAATAAATATCATAAATGTACAATGGCCACTTGCTGTAGTTGCTATCTCTTCTGTTTGAATTTTCTGCCACTGACCATGGGGTGGTTTCTTTTTTTGTTATGCCACAGGTATCTCTTTCCAAAATTTACTCTCTGTTGGACTGAATTTGTGGAACTCAAGGTACATGTGCCCTGTGAAACCCTTCAGTATGTGGAAGCCAACTATGGCCCAGACTGGAAAGTTCCAGTGAAGATGTGGGACTGGAAGAGCTCACCCTTCAATGTGCAGAGCAATGGGGTCTGGCCTTTGGACGAGTGGGATGATGTCATTCAGATCTACTGACCCCCTGACTGCTAACAGAACCTCCTGCTGTCCCTAGAGTGGCAGTGTCTGCCCTCCTGCTTCCCAAAAGCACCAAGGTCTATCCCATTTGTAACTTCTCTGTTTCCTAAGGAGACAGTTACTTTTTTTTTTTTTTTTTTTTTTTTTTTTTTTTGTTTAAGAAGCCTTTTTTTCACCTCCATCATGCGTTTTCCAGGTAGCTAAAGATTAAAGTCAACTGAAGAGACAAAGGCTGCAAGAAAAGCTCCACAAAGGGGCCTGCACATGGGCCGCAACAATCCCATCAGAGCTCCAGGCTGGGGAGTGTGGCTGGAAAGTGTCTGGTAGGGTAGGATCTGGGGATTCTAATGGACAAGAGGCTGAAGAGGAGCCAGCAGTGTGCCCAGGGGGCCAAGAAAGCCAAGGACATCCTGGCTTGGATCAGAAACAGTGTGAGCAGCAGGAGCAGGGAGGGGATTGTCCCCATGGACTGGGCACTGGGGAGGCCACAGCTTAAGAGATCTGGAGGGGCTGGAGCCAGTGTAGAGGAGGCAATGGAGCTGGGGCAGGGCCTGGGGAATAAATCTGCTGAG